>JACEIK010002767.1:114581-135474 GCA_018107945.1 Datura stramonium | reverse complement strand
TTCTAATATGTACATTAACGATGGCCAAGCATTAATGTATTGAAAAACAAGAAATAGTAGAACAACCGTTCTTAAGAGAAGAGAACAAACTGCAATAACAAAAATTACATACTTCTGCAATTAGCCTCAACCTCAACCGGAGGTAATTTAGCCACTCATTTGTGGATTAAACATATTAAAACAAGTAGTAATCATACAAGCAATTGAAATTTAAGAGAAAAAGGAAGAGAATTAACCCTAGAGTTTTTCAGCTCAACTGCCTACTACCCCATGTTCTTGCATGAAATGTCCGATATCAAAATAAAAACCTAAGTGCGCTATTTATACAAGTGAGAAATTTCCCAGAATAAACTGTCAACGTGGCACGGAGGTCATCGCGGAGCTCAGGCTCCATGCCACGGAGTGGTCGCAGACCCTCACTGGAATTTGGGTGCCCAAAAGCATCTTCCCAACATGGCATGGAGGCCATCGCGGAGCCTAGGCTCCGTTCCACGAGCCTATCGCGCACCTTCACTAGAATTTTCTCAAAATCTTCAATCTTGGCAGAATTCTACCGCAATGGTTGCGTGACACGGCCCCTATCGCACAGGGCCAGTGGTTACATATTTTCATGTCGGCTTCCACATTTTACTTTCGAGTCCATTCCTTCACTTCACCAACTCGTAGATTACTTCCCCAAATACATTTTAAAACTGCGAAAACAAGAACTAATCATGTTGGTTAGTATATATCCATATTTACATAAAATCACATGAGAATGTATACATATAAGTAGATAAACAAGACAAAACTAAGTAATAAAGTATCACTTGGGCATGCAATTCTGCCCAAGATCAGGCTCCTGAACTAGAAGTTGGGCCTCGACAACCATCATGGTACTGTCTCGCTGCTAGGAAATCTCTGAGAATGTTTCCAGGCTTCCCACACCCGAAACAAGCACCTGTACCTACTAAGCACTGGCGCGTGTACCCCCGACCACATCTGTGACAAGCTGGGATACTAGTATTTGCGGATCTACTGCTCTAACCCCTAGGGCCTGATGCTCACCCTAGGCTTGGATGGCACACTAAACGCGGAAGATGATAGGGCTAAAGATCTCTAGTGGGTATGTTGTCGGTGCCTACCACTTGACCTCGGTTGGGAAAATCCATAATTATCAAACTTGGCCCTCTTGGCCTCTCTCTCCCTCATAGATGTCGCTTCCATCTGCTATACATACAAGACAATCCGAGGGAAATCCATATCTTTTTGAAGCATAGGGGTCCTGCAATCCTTATCCAAATATCCCGCCACACTATGAACAAACCTGCTCACCCGCGCCCTCTAATCGGCCACTAACTCTAGGGCGTACTTTGATAGGCGAGTGAACTTAAGGGCATACTCCTATACTTTCATTCTCCCTTACTTAAGATTCGCAGACTTGGTTTCCTTCATCTCCCTGATCTCACGAAGGAAGAACTGATCTAAGGATGCAATATGGAACTCCTCCAGGGTGACAAGGCCTACCCGATGGCCTAACTATGTTTCCATTGACAAAACCAGATGTGTGTGATTCCTTTTAGCTGATATAAGGCCAACTCTGCACATTCGACCCCATTCAGCCCCATGACCTGGGTGATCTTCACAATCTGATCTATGAACTCATACGGGTCCTCATCTACTTTTGACCCGAGGAACTCTGACAGGTTCATCCTCAAGAAATCCATGACTCGAGCCGCCGCCGCATTTCCATTCTGTGGGACATGCACGACTGCTTGCTGATTGACCTGAGAATTCAAGGCCTGCGCGAGAATCTGAATAGCTTCCCGAAACTCAACATGGGCAACTGGCTATAGTGTATAGAGCTCTTGGACCGGAGGGGCCTACTGGTGCCCATTTCTGTTGCAATCCTCGTGGCCTTCTCCATTCCTATTCCTCCTACCATTTACTCTTAGGGGAGCCACGATTATGAAATCTTGAATAGCATGAATAAGAAGGATAGGGAGAATTTTCATCGTACGACTTAGATCATGAAAGAAGGGAACATTTCCTAAATGTCTCGTAACCTCTTCGTCATAAGTGTGGCGCGCTTCACACCCATGAAAAGGACTCTACCTAAAGACACTTTCAAACACCCTAGGACACTTCGCACCTATTACTCTGATACCAAGTTTGTCACGACCCAAATGGAGGCTCGAATTGCAACACGAGACAAGTAGCCTCGAGAGACTCCAAGTGGATCCATGGCATAAGCATACATCTAACTCAATTACTAAAGCTAAAGAGCCAACGCAATAATCTTAGCGGGAGTCTGACATACGCATAACATCAGAATACACAATCAAAAGCTGAATACATCCTTTTGTCTGAAAGGCCTCTAAACATGATGTGTTTATGGGACAAGACCCCAACTAAATCGAATAAGCTGAAAACTGAAAACTGAAAATACATAGAGAAATCTAAACAAGCATGGTCCTTGGGAGAAGAGGACTCATTGCAACGTCAGATGCTAGCTCTGCAAACTGACTATGAAAGAGGCTAAGTTTGAATGTCGGGTCTTATATAATCAAATGATACAACATAGAGTATGTGATCAGTACGTGGAAAGTACCGAGTATGTAGAGTAAGTGAAATCGCTTAAATAAGTAAAATCATTTAAAGTCATGCATAGTGTAAAACATAAAAAATAAAAATATGAGAGTAGGGCTTGCATGGATTCTTTCTGAAGTTATGATCTCATCATAGCATAACATAACATCATAATTGAATCGATTGACTCAAAGCTGAGATCTGATAGTCATGAGTAAAAATGAACATTGAGTCAAACTTGCTTTAGAACATATATGGATGTATAAATCTCATGTATGATAACCATACATAACTAAAATCATGAGGAACAATGGGAGAATCACCTTTTAACCGACATACTACGATAGAGCTTAAGTGGTCCCAACTATAACACTCACGTGGGTAGAGCCGTCCAAAGCCTTGCTAGGACTAGGGATGATAACATGATATCGATATCAAGCTCATGGCCCAATAGGGTAGGGGATAGCCTAAAAGGAAGGTCCTGATTTAATACATATATAAGTATAAACCTACGTTGGAGCGTAGTTCTAAGGCATAGGGTCATCGACCCTTATCCTAATCGGTGATAGAAACTACTCCCAAAAATATGCATATGCTCCCCATCATTTTTCAACCAAGCATACCTTCATCAATTGACGAAGCTCAATAATTGTCACGACCCGAATGTACATCCGGATCATAGACACGGGACAAGGGACCCTGAGAGACCCCAAGTCGACCCATGGCACATGCATACAACTAATCTTATTCAAATAAGCTGAATGATAATCATAAAAATATAGCAGAAACGTAATTATAGCATAACATCAGGAAATACTGGACATATACATAACTGAGTACTACATTCTTGTTTGAAAGCCTCTAATACTAATCAAATTAACTTTTAAAAAGCGAAAAATATCTNTGAGTACTACATTCTTGTTTGAAAGCCTCTAATACATAAGATGGGTTGATGGGACAACATCCCCAACTAACCTTACCAATACTAAAACATAAATAACATGAAAGTCTTTCAAACACCCTCGGAACATGAGGATTCACCAATAAGCTGAAAGTGTAAGCTAGGATGGACTAAGGCTGAGGATGAGCCTGAGATCCGGACCCTGTATCAAGAATTGATACAACATAGGAAGTATGCGATCAGTACGTGGAATGTACCGAGTATGCAAGGTAAGTAAAACGGACGTTAAAAAAAATATAATAAACTCATAAATAAACATAAGAGAAGGACATCATTCTTGTATCATAAATTTAGTAAGAGAACATAAGGCTCAAGACTTTCAGATCATTCATATATCATTCATTATCGTAATCATACGTAACTTTATCAAAACATAATTCGAGCCAATAACATAAACATAATGATGCATAAGACATGTGGAACAATGGCAGGACTCATCATAACCGACACCATCATGGCATAGCCTTTCATGATGCCCCACTATGTCGCTCAAGTGGGCAGAGCCGACCCTTTCTTGCCAAGCAAGGGTCATGCATTAGGCGTGATATCATATTTGAGGGGATCATTATCAATACATTATATCATTTAAAAACTCACGGTGGCACGTGGTTATGAGATACCGGCATAGCCCTTTGAACGCTGGGCTGCTCGATGCTAGACACGGCTCCCAAAAACATGCATATAGGCTCATATATAAATCAATAACACCATGCATTAAGATTCATTGGCTAGAATATAATATTTATCATCATGGATACCCTTTAAAACATGCTTATCCAAGAATTGTAGGCCCTTTTCATCGGCTAACATCATAAATCGATAAATCATGTAATTCACTTTATAAATCATAAATCATTCTTCAACATGTGGGCATTGCCCAACACTTCATCATATTCAATTCTTTCAAAATATCCTCATAAACATGGGTAACTTGAATTCATGCTTTTCCTTCATCAATAAATTCACAATATTGCATATTCATCGTAAATCATAACTTTCATGAACCTTCATCAAATGGGAATTTTAGATTTCAAAAGCTTGAAACATGATTTAAAGAAAATAATATAAACCTGCCCATCATTCATAATTCAATAATGAAAATTCAATTAAATCATACCCATAAAGAGAAATCACATTTTCATGCATTTGGGTAAAACCCCATAGAACTTGAGTATGTGCATTCATGATTCAAATCGAAATTTAGGCATTGGTGAGGAAGAATTTCCCATTCTAAAACCCTACATACCTGGGAATGGATTGATTTTTATGTTCCTTGAATACCCACAAAGAAATTGATGGAAACTTGGGGAAGAAAACCTTGAATCTCCCAAAAATCTCTCTAAGCTTTTGAATGAGAATGGGCATGCATAAAGGACTTAAATCATCCTATCACACTCAGAAAAATATCCAAAACAATGTTGTTTTAGGGTCTAAAAATGTGGAAAAGTCGAAAATTTCCTTAAAATTGTTTCACTGAAAACTATTTCGGACGGACCAACGACTAACCCAACAGGTTGTTGCAACATACCATGACTCTTTGTATCGAGTCGTTGGGTCCACTGCATCATGACATCCACAGATTCTTCCCACGACTCGTCAGGACGAGTCGTTGCTTCAATCAACGAGTCATTGGATCTACCATTGTCAACCCCTTGACCAAATTTGAATTTCCTTTCCACAAGCCTCACCATGACTCGTGGTGGCATCCAACGAGTTGTGGTCTCTATCCGTCTAATGGACTAATATCCTCAATCCTGAAACAACGACTAGAAACAACAGACTGTTGCCTCTCACAATTAATCGTGGAATGCCCCGTTGTTTCCCCCTCAACCTAACTCCAGTTCTTCCAATGACTGGTAACAACAACTTATTGTTCTTGACAATGGGTCGTTACACCAAACTTTGTATCCACTACTTCCCTGAACTTCCCAAAACACAACAGGTTACGACAACTCGTGATATCCAACCACGAGTTGTTGGGTCGCCCGTCCTATGATGTTTTTACTAGTTTTCTGCACTTTTCAAATTCAACTCCTGGGTGTATTCTTAGGCCTCTCTGAGGTATTAAAATAATCAAATACATCTCAAATATGAAGTCATGCATATGAGAAGCTTTTACTCAAACCTTACTACAAGTTAAAAGATAATTGGGAGTCTTCGCTTCAAAATCATGTGGTAAGCTTAATTCGAGAAGTCATAAATCATTCTTGAACATGTGGGCATTGCCCAATACTTTCTCATGCTTGAAAATATTTAATTCACATTGAGAACATGATTATAAACATGGGTAACTTGTAAACATGCTTTTCATCATAATATCTCATCTTAATCATACATTCATCAAATATCTCATATTTCATGAACTTTTCATCAATGGGCTTTTTAATTCACAAAACTTGAAAAATGATTTTAATTTAAAACATTATAAAACTTTTCCATGCTTCATAACTCTGTAGTATTTACATATATAAAACATACCCATGTAAAAAATTAGGAAATTCATGCATTGAGTTAAAATCCCATAGATGCATTGACATGGGAATTTCATGATTTAGAGAGGGATTGGGCATGTGTGTAAAAGGAAACACCCATTCATTACTCTACATACTTGATTATAACTGATTCTTATACTTCCTTGAATTCCCAAGAAGAAATTGAAGAGATCCTTGAAGTAATTGCCTTGATCACCTCTCTAGACTATCACTCTTGCATGCATGAATGAGAAATGGCCTAAAATGAACTTATCCCTCTTAAAAGAAGTCATTCATAACTCAAAACTACGTAGTTTAGGCCTTAGGTCTTAGGAATTATGGAAAAGCCCTTACTAAATTCGCAGAAAATAACTTTCAGTTAGTCCCCACGAGGAACCTAACGACTCGTCATCCTTGGCCACGACTCGTGGCATCATCCGTCAAGTACACTATCTAGCATTCGTCTGGGGCTCGCAATGGGAGACTTCACGATTTGTCACTGAATGACCACGACTCGTGGTCACCACTTGTCCTATACACTACCTATGATTTTACCTTGCTTCATCCTACTACTCGTGACCATCCATACAAATTTTGGTGACTGGCCACGACTCGTGGGGTCCTTCCGCTTGGTGTAGTGCCTTATTCTTTTTCCTCCTTAATCACCCCTTCCCACGACTAACCTAACGAGTTGTGTGGCCTGACCATGACACGTGGTCACATCCGTGGGGATCCCATTTCTTAAATCTCAAATCTAACTCCTGAGCCTCACCATGAGTCATATTATGAACCTTGGGTTGCTCCCACTGGTCACCTCACAACCCATTCTGATACTTGATGCTAGTTTTAAGTTTTTCTCCGTTTAAACTCCTGGGTTTGATCTTCAGGCTTCCGGGGTATAACAAATTCCCTTGCTAAATTATCACATACCTAGTGTAGAAATCTTGGAGAAAACTCTTGAGAATTTAAGGAGAAAAGTCGAATTCCCTAGCTTTGCTTTTAGGAGTCTTTATGAAGGTTCATCGCTCTAGAGATCGAGAGACGAGTGAAAGTTAGAGGGATTTAGTCGTTTATCTCTTTAATTCACTTCGAAACGTGACCAAAATGACATTGTTTAGAGCCTATAAGCTTAGAAAATTATAGAAAATCCCTTAGAATTCTATAGGAAAAATCACACTACTAGTCCGAATGAGTGACTGGACGACTCGTGGTCATCTCTCGTTGCCAGCACTAGAAGCTCATCATCATTGGTCACCACGAGGGATAGCATGACTAATGGTGTACCCAACGACTCATACTGACTAGTCGTTGGGAACACTTCAAACTTTTCAACATCCAACACAAGCCCTTAACCGTGGCAAAACTAAAGACTCATAGAGTTGACCACGACTCGTGGCTTCACTCGTGGTCAACTCTCAAACCAAAATTTCAAAAAAACTCATCCTCCTCTACTCGAGTCACTTCATGACTCTCAGTGCACCTCACGGGTCACTAGACGACCCATCTTGTGACCTAGTGTAGAACATCCTATTTTCTCCTCTTCAGCCCTCGATTTTAGTCTTAGGGCTTTCGGGGTATTATATTATCTCGCCCTTGGAAACATTCGTCCATGAATGTTTGTAACACACTGATAAACTGAGAAATGTAGTCATCATACCAAATACTGAACTATTAAAGCAGGAAACTGATGGAGTGACTAACTCCGGACTGCACTATATGGCTGAACTAAACTAATGCATCACACTTAGGTACATAGGCATGAATGAAAGTGGGTAACATGAAATGAAAATGAAACCGAATAGAGTACTAAGGAGGAATTTAATACCTGATGTTGAAGCTAAATTAGAAGGGAACAAATGAGGGTATTTAGCCATCATGTCTGCTTCTGCTTCCCATGTGGCCCCCTCAAATAGCTGGTTCCTCCACAAGACTTTCACTGAAGCGATTTCCTTGTTCCTCAACATTCGGACCTAACGATCTAGGATCTTAACTGGGACTTCTTCGTAAGGGAGGTTATCCTTCACTTCCATACTTTCCAATGGCACAATTGAGCTTGGATCATCGATGCACATCTTCAATAGTGACACATGGAATGCGGGGTGGATAGATGCTAACTCTGAAGGTTATTCTAGCTCATAGGCCATATTTCCAATTCGCCTTAGAATTCTGTAAGGTCCTACATACCTCAGATTGAGTTTCCATTTCTTTTCAAACCTCATCACCCCTTTCATGGGTGAAATTTTCAGATAAACCCAATCATCTACAACAAATTCTAACTCTCTCCTCCTCATATCCGCATATGATTTTTGTCGTCTTTAAGGTGTTTTCAACCCTTCTCTAATAAGTTACACTTTCTGCATAGCTTCATGAACTGAGTCTGGCCCTATCAAGGTAGCTTCACCAACTTCAAACCACCCTATAAGAGACCTACACCTCCTACCATATAATTCCTCAAACGGAGCCATCTAAATACTAGAGTGGTAGCTGTTATTGTACACAAACTCGATGAGAGGTAAGTGATCATCTCAGCTTCCCTTAAAATCGATCTCACAATCTCTTAGCATATCTTCTAAGGTCTGAATAGTCCACTCAGCTTGTCCATATGTCTGAGGGTGAAAAGTTGCACTAAGCTTGACCCGAGTACCAAGTCCTTTCTGAAATGACTTCTAGAAATCTGAGGTGAACTGGGTACCTCTATCTGAAATTATGAACAAGCGCACCCCAAGTAGTCTAACTAACTCCCGGATATACAACCTAGCATAATCCTCTATTGAGTTTGTAGTTTTAATTGGGAGAAAATGTGTTGATTTGGTCATTCGATACACTATCACCCAAATTGAGTCATGCTGCCAGCGAGTACAAAGTAGACCTGTAATAAAGTTCATATTCACTTCTTCCCACTTCCATGTGGATATGCTGATATCCTGAGTCATACCCCCAGGTCTCTGATGTTCCACCTTAACCTGCTGGCAGTTCAGGCACTTAGCCACAAATTCTGCAATGTCTATTTTCATGTCGTACCACCAGTAGATATCCCATAGTCAAGATACATTTTAGTGGCACCTTGGTGGATAGAATATCTGGTGTTGTGTGCTTCTGCCAGTATCTGTTGTCTCAAGTCACCTATATCCGATACACATAGGCTGGCCTGGTAAAGAAGTACACCATCTCCCCCTTTAGAGAAAGTTTCCACTTTTTTTTCTTAGAACTTCTTCTTTTAGCTTAAACAATATGGGATCTTCATCCTGCCTTGAATAAACTGCAACAACTAATGAGGAATCTGACCCACTTTGAATTACTACTCAACCTTCAGTTGAATCGACCAACTGCACTCCCAACTAAGCTGACTTGTGAATATCTTTTGCCAGTTCCTTTTTTCCCTCTTCAACATGAGTAACACTCTCTATGGACATTTTTCTTAGGGCATCAGCCACCACATTTGCCTTGCCCACGTGGTATAGCACACTCATGTCGTAGTCCTTCAGTAGTTCCAACCACCTTCTTTGACGAAGATTCAAGTCCTTCTGACTAAACATGTATTGAAGGCTCATGTGATTGGTGAAAACATCCACCTGAACCCCATAAGGATAATGCTTCCATATCTTCAAAGAAAACACCACCGTTGACAATACAAGGTCATGAGTTGGGTTGTTGTTTTCATGAACCTTGATCTTTCTGGAGGTGTAAGCTATCACTTTACCCCGTTGCATCAGAATGCAATTGAGTCCAACTATTGAAGCGTCAAAATATACTACGAACCCATCTATTCCTTCTAGTAAGGTCAAAACTTGAGCTATAGTGAGTTGAGTCTTCAGCTCTTGAAAACTCTTCTCACATGCATCTGACCACTGAAACTTCACCTTTTCTATGTCATCTTAGTCATAGGGGACACAATAGATGAAAATCCTTCCATAAATCATCGATAATAACCGGCTAGACCTAGGAAACTTCAGATATTGGCTGGGGAACTAGGTCTTGGCCAATCTTCCACCACTACTATCTTTTGAGGATCTACCTGAACCCCCTCACCTAAGACCACGAGACCAAGGAAAGTCAAAAAATTCAAGTGGAATACACATTTGCTGAATTTAGCGAACAACTGACTATCTCTAAGCGTCTGTAGCACTATTCTCATATCGTAAGCATGTTCCTCTTCATTTTTGGAGTATACCATAATGTCATCAATGAATACAATGATGAACATGTCTAGGTATTGCTTGATAACCTTGTTCATCGAGTCTTTGAAGCTATAGGGGAATTAGTTAGTCCAAAGGACATAACCACGAATTCAAACTGACCATACCGAGTTCTGAAGGCTATTTTCAGTATGTCACATTCTCTAACTCTAAGTTGATGATACCTCGACGTTAGATCCACTTCGGAAAAACAACTTGCTCCTTGAAGCTGACTGAACAAGTCTCCAATCCTAGGTAGGGGATACCTATTCTTAACTATAACATTGTTAAGTTGATGGTAGTCGATACACATTTTGATAGTACCATCTTTCTTTCGCCCGAACAACACTAGAGCATCCCATGGAGAGATGTTGTCCTGATGAAACCATTATCATGTAGGTCTTTTAGCTGCTCCTTCAACTCCTTAAGCTCAAATGGAGCTATTCTATAAGGAGGAATGGAGATAGGCTGAGTATCTTGAAGAATATCTATGTCGTAGTCTATTTCCCGCTCAGGAGGGACTCCGAGGAGCTCTTCGGGAAACACGTCAAGGAATTTGCTGACAATTGGAATTGACTGGATAGTTAGGGTCTCGTACTAGAATCTTTGACCCTAACTAGGTGATAGATGCACCCTTTAGAAATGAGCTTCCTTTCCTTAAGATAGGAAACAAACCAACTCTTAGGCGCAAACTACTACCCATCCACTCTAGGACTGGCTCATTTGGAAACTGAAATCTGACGACTCTAATTCTGCACTTGACTGAGGTATAGCCATAGTGTAACCAATCCATGCCAGAAATGAGGTTGAAATTGACCATGTTTAACTCTACTAGATCATCTGGAACGACTTTACTAAATATTGAGATTGGGTAGTTTCTATACACCCGATTTACTCTAACTGACTCACCAACTGGGGTAGAGACTGAGAATAGTTCTAAGAGGATTTCTAGACTGATTTCAAACTGAACTACTACATAAGGAGTCACGGATGATAGTGTGGCTCCTGGACCTAGTAGCGCATACACATCTAGATGGAAGAGACATAACATACCTGTGACCTCGTCAGGTCCTGATCCGGACAAGAGGCCAGATCATAAGAACGGTTTTGGCACTGACCGTCATCCATACTTGAAGTATTACCCTACTGAGCTGGACGACCTATTAGGGTTATTGAAGTGGTAGAATATGATCTCCCTAGTCCTGGTGACGGAGATTCTTTTACCTCGTGACGTAGTTGTCCACACCCAAAACAACGCTTTTTCCCCTAGAGGCATTCACCTAGATGGTTTCTGCCACACATAAGACAAGCCTGATAATGGTTACTGGCACTGAAACTCTAGGACTGAGAGCCAGATGCTCCACTCATCTGATTCATATGGGACCGACAAAGTAGCAGCGCTGGATGAAGTGTGTGCTGGAGCCCTCTGCTATTGTTGCAGTGGGCGGATACTGCTGCCGGACCTCTAGTACCCATAATGTGATAGACTAGTTCTAGCCTGATTGTTCTCCTGCTCCATATCTTTCAACTTTTCTGCCTCAATCTGCTGAGCATGAATGATAAGGTTAGAGAGGTCAATATCCTTTATGAGCATCGCGGTCCTGCACTCCTTAAGTACCGAGATCAATACCACATTGATGAACTTAAGCATGTGAGGATACCATTTTCGGAGCATAACTTGACAACCGTGTGAAGTCCAACGTGTATTCCTTCGCGGTCCTATTATCCTGCTTTAAGATTATGAACATTGTGACCTTAGCCTCCCCCAACTCCCAGGGGAAGAATCTGTTTAGGAATGTTGTGGTGAACTCTTCCTACTATACTGATTTCGCTCCTACTGGTCTCCCTTCCTTCCACTGATTGTACCAAATCTGTGCCACCCCTTTCAACTGGTAGGCGGCCAGGTCAGCACTCTCTGCGAAACTAACACCCATAATTCGGGTGATCTTATACACCTCATCTACAAACTCCTATGGGTCCTCTCGCACCTTGGATACATGAAAAATTTGAGGGTTCATTTGGGTGGTCCCAAACCCTAGCAGCTGCCATGGACTCTTTTGTGTTCACCAAAATCACCTTCTTGTTCACTTGATTAGTCACTATCTGAGCCAGCAGTTGGATTGCCACTCTAATTATGCTGAGGACACTTGATCATCCTGAGAGGCTGTTAGAGCTGGTGGGGCAGGTCGGTTAGCATTGCCAGCCCTTCTTCCATTTCCACATCTCGGAGGCATAGTTTTACTGAAACGAAATAAAGCAAAAGTTAGGAGAACATTTCTGGAATTGAATTCGATGCAAGATAAGGAGTATGAACAAAAGGGAGTTTTCCTAATAATATGTCATAGCCTCCCCATCATAAGTGTGGTGCGCTTCACACCCATGAAAAGGACTCTGATCGATGCGGCTTTCAGACATCCTAGGATATTCTAAACCTAGGGCCCTGATACCATGTTTGTCACAACCCGAGTCTATACCATGGATAAGAAATGGTATTTGGAGTCACAAGCAACCCCAAATCGACCCATGGTCTATCATAACACTGGTAAACTGAGTAGACATAAGCGGAAGCTTTACCCAAATAAAATCATTTATGAAAACTGATTTGACAAAGTCCATACATCTGAAAACCAATACTGAATATATGAGTCTATGTTTGGAAACCAACTACTAAAAGATGAGTTGTTGGGACAAGCCCCAAGCTAACTCTAATGTATGACTAAAAGAACTAGCTGAAAATAAATATCATCCTCGGAAAATGAGGACTCACTAAATGCAGCTGCTGATATCATCCGGGGAAAACTATTGACGATGTTGGGAATGTGAACCTGCGCCTATATCATGATATAATACAACATCCAAGCTATGCGTCAATACTTTGAATGTACTGAGTAAGCAAGAGATATAAGCATGAAAGAAAAATAACTGAACTGAAATGACCAACTGAAATGCTGTAAATTGATACAACTGAAAAATAACTTATATGGTTAATAATGACCCTGGCTGATAGTCTTAAACATGTCCTGGATCTGAGATGCTGAACTAGGCTAAACTAAACTGAATTGAAATTAATTGAGACTATACTGACTAGTGAGAGAGTCTATAACCGACATATAACCAGGTGAACTAAACGTAAAGTTTGATGTATATGCCCCATTGATAGGACCCAACATACCTTGCCAGGGTATAAAGGAATGAACTGGGTGATCACAAATTTGGGGCCATTGGGCCAATAAAATAACCTACGATGGCATCTGGGAACCTAGGTGGCGCTAGAATCTCAATTCGCTCGGTGCTAAGTTCTACTCCCACTAGATAGTCCTAATTTGACTACTAAGCTAATAGCTCGAAAGTGGGGTCCAAGAATAAATCATGGATACTTATCTGAAAGTACCCTGAGAGTCTTATAGGACCGGATTCTAGAACTGATGTTCTAGATTGGCCAGAGCTGTTTATCTAAAAGCGTCGTAACCATCTAAAGAACAAACTGGTAACTGATAATTGAAATTTCGGAGACATTATTGACACCTCAAGAAAAGACTATAGTCAAACTGATCAGCTAAAATTACTAAAAGACTCTAAATATAATAACATCATGACTGAACTGATCTAACATGCAATTGATTGAGAATTCAACTGATATTAATAATATGGGAATTCCAAGACTAATAGAATCAAGCAACATGAATAACTAATCAATCATTCTAGACTCTAATTTACTGTATTCAAAAGCTATGGCTAAAGCCATCTTTACAGGAAGCAAGTATCAACATGATCTCGAAGTAATGGAAAAATATAGCAGCTAACAACGTGAACAACATTCCACATGAATTTAAGCGAATTCTAACTGAAAGATTGCTAAAATTTAGAAACTTCATTGCTAGAACTGATAAGAAAATTTAAATGGGTTTTGGGGCACAAGAGAAGGACAATTCCCTTTCTAAATTCTCATATACCTAGTGTAGAAATCCCGAAGAAAACTCTTGAGAATTTGAGGAGAAAATTCGAATGCCCTAACTTTTCTCTAGGGAGTCTGTCTAAAGGTTCTTTTCTATAAAGATCGAGAGATGAGTGAAATTGAGAGGAATGTAGTCAATTATCTCTCTAATTCACTTCAAAACATGACCAAAATGATGTAGTTTAGAGCATAGGAGTTCAGAAAATTACAGAAAAGCCCTTAGAAATTAGTAGGAAAAACCACACTGCCAGTCCCAATGAGGGACTGGACAACTTGTGGTCATCTCTCATTACCAGCACTAGAAGGTCATCATCATTGGTCTCCACTAGGGACACCACGACTTGTGGTGACCCAATGACTCGTGGTAACTAGTCGTTGGGAACACTGCCAACTTTTCAACATGCAAGACAACCCCTTAACCACGGAACCTAACGACTTGTGGGGTTGACCATGACTCATGTCTTCCCTAATGGTCAACCCTCAAACAAAAATTTCTACCAAACTCATCCTCCTCCCCACGAGTCACTTGAATACTTGTGGTGCACCTCACGAGTCACTGGACGACTCATCCTGTGACCTGGTGTAGAAAATCGTGTTTTCTCCATTTCAACCCTCAGGTCTTGTCTTAGGGCTTTCTAGGTATTACAGTTTTTTCCCTAGAGAACTTGAACAAGAACGAGCTCTCACTTCTTTCTACAATTTTATTCTCTATGATGTGTACTATTCAAATATGGGTGTGTACAACTTCGGGTGAGAAAAATCTGCAATTTTCTTGGGCACAACGTCCTACATATGTCCTTGGAAGCTTTTAAGTACTTTGGAAAACTTTATGAATGTTTTTGCCCTTCAATCGGTAAAATGAGTCACTTGCCCTTCATCTATGGTTAACAGGTGCCAATCTGTGATTTATAGGTGAATAGAAGATACAACTGTGGGGGCACTTGCTAGATGCAGGTGCCAATCCATACCCAACAAGTGTAGAGCGGGTGCAAGGAAGTCCCATCTCCTTTACACTTGGATTTAGTAGGTTCAAATTTGTGGCTAGCTAGTGAAAAGAATGTACAATGTAGCTTGCTTTAAGTTCAAATCATCCATTATCTTTGTTTCCTTCAAATACCTGCATAAAACCTATCTAAATTGTGTGAAAACCAAGCAATAGCTCATGCATAAAAGCCAAATGAGTTGGTAAATCACCAATTCATCAATCACAGGTGCTAGGCAAAGCCTATAAAATTGTCCCAGCATATGTGATTCACAGATGGTGATCTATGGTCTGCTGGGTGTAACGCACGAGGCAGGCAGTGAACCTGAAGCCTAACTTGCTACCTGCATTACATCCTGCATTCCTTAGTGTAAAATCTGTGACCGCGGTTACTTCGCAATGTCTAATCCTTATGTTTTCATTTCACAATTTTTCACAAGTATGAACAATATAAACATCTAATAGGTACTCAAACTTTCCCGAAAGATCTACCAATAATACTAACAGTAATCAAGAACATTATGACAACTTAACAACTTCCCTTAAGAAGGAAATTACCCCTTCTATCATCAAGATACGTCAAGTGGCCAATCCAACTACAATCAACAAACAAGTTCGACATTTCACAATTCTCCCCCACATTATCACATTTTCATCGATATTATCAAGCACATAAGAAGAAATGATGATTTTCCCTTAAGAGAGACGTCACTCTATCTATCATTGGGAAAACTCATGCATTTAAAGCAAATGGGTTACTCAAATTTCTCTCCCAAATAAGAGTATACCCAAAAGATATAGCATTAAGGAATAAAAATTCCTACCCATGCACAATTTCAAACTCACCCAGAACCCCCATAAAATTCAAGTTCACATAGAGATGGAGAAGCATACCTTGGGGAAATGGGGAAAACATGGGTCAAAGGAAACTATCATGCTTTGCTATCAACACATTTTATTAAGCTTCCAATAAATAAAGATGAAAATCAAGAGACATACCAAAGAAAGTAATAGGAGTAATGAAATCAAACTTTGAAAGCTTTTGCTCATAATGGCCGACCCAAGCCTTTGTGGAATGTGGGAAGTTGAAATGGTGGTTGAGGGGCCATGAAAATGGGAAAGTGGTGTTGAAAGTGAGGGTTTTGGAAAATGTGAAAGAAGTTTAAAAGACATGGGTTGGATTTAGGTTTGGTTGGTCAATGGTTCAGTCAACATTTTAAAATGTCAGTAATACCTATGCCTACGCCAGATCTACGGACACAGATTTGAAGTTGTGAACCATAGTTCAGGTGTAGATAGACCTCAATTTTACCTAGTGCACTATTTGGATTTTTCGTCCGACTTGCATCTCGCAGATTTTCACTATGTTTAGTAGGTGTGGCGCAGGTACCCTCCATTTATTCATTATTTTTCCCAGCTTTACTAGTTCTAACCTGCGATGGACCTGCGTTCGATGGATCTAGAACTGTGTTTCGTAGGTGAGGCACAGATACACATTTTTCTTCAGGTGTTCTGGATCACTTGTGCATTTGTCCTGCATCCTACGTATTGGTACCTTCATTTCACAGGTCCCACATAGGTTCTCATCCCCTATTTTCTTCCAGTTGTTTTCAATACAATCAACCTACACGCGAAGACAACAAAATGTGAAGTAAAAATAAATTAAAAGACACTTGGATTGCCTCCCATGAAGCACTTGATTTAATGTCACGACACAACGATTTCACCACACAACTTTATCATTCATCCATAGGTTTGTCCTCCTCATCAAGATCAACTCCTTGGTCATCTTTTTCATTCATCACCTCTATCACCTTGCAGTCATCAGGTGGTTCTGTTGGTTGACACACATTGAATGTTACTTCGTCACCACCAACCCAAAATGTCATCTCTCCAAGCTCAACATCAACTAAAGCTCTCCATGTGGCCAAGACTGGTTGCCCCCAATATAATAGGCACCTCGATATCAAATCGCAACCCAACACGACAACGTCATCGAGAAGGACAAATTTGTCTACCTTGAACAACACATGTACAAGAATTCCCAGTTGGCGTTTTATAGAACGATCCACCATTAGAAACCTTATTGTTCTAGGCTTGGGACTTCCCAAACCTCACATCTTGAAAATCAAGAGAGGCATTAAGTTTATGCTCACCCCTAGATCGCAAAGAGTTTTGTTAAACATATAAACCCCAATTATGCACGGAATAGTGAATGCTCTTGGGTCCTCCCTTTTCGGAGCAAGGTTACTTGCCATCATAGCACTACAATGATGTGATACCTCCACTATTCCCATATCAACTACCCTTTTTTTAGGAGCTCATTTATGAATTTTGCATATCTGGGCATTTAGAGCAAGGCATCAATCAGTTGGATATTGACTGACAACTTGATGAACATGTCAATGAACTTTCTAAGTTGATTGTCCTCTTTCTTCTTTGCTAACAATTAAGCGTAAGGAGGTGGGACTCTAAGAACTTTTCTTTTAGAATTGGGGGCCTCCTGTCCCTCTTCATCAACATTCTGTATTTGAGAAGGAGCATCAACTCCTTTCTTCTCTAACATCATTTCATTATCAACATAAATAGGTGCTCTTGGAACCTCCTCATTCACTTCATCTTCATTTGTTTTAGAATCAACAACCATTTTGGGATTATCACGCGCATTAGTAACAACTTTCACACTCCTTGTGGAAATATTTATGAAATGATTATCCTTCTTTGGGTTTGGCTTCGTGTCACTTGGAAGGGTTTTTTTAATTCTCGAGTTCATTTGGGTGAATAGGAGAGTTTTGGTCTTCCAAATACATGATTGAGGCTAAATGGGAGCTCACCATTTGGGAAAGGTAAGAAACCTCCCCTTTCAAATCTTTAATACCAATGTCGGTGGATGCCACTTTCTTTAATACACTCGAAAGCATCTCTTCAACCTTGAAACTATCCAAATCACTCACACTAGGCTGCATGGGGGCACATTAGCTTTAGGAGGGGGAATATACAAGTTTGCACTTCTATTGCATCTATCCCCATCTTGCTCGGGCTCTCGGTTCCTCCACTTGTTATCTCTATCACCCCATCCTTGGTTGTCCTGATCTCTCCAATCTTGATTCCCATCATGAGGATGACAAGGGTCTTAATTGGAACCTTGATATCATTGACAAGAATCCATCATCTGGCCAGCCATGAATTGACACTCCTCATCATATCTTGACTGCAGAACAACTCCTCATATGGGTTGTGACCTTGAGTCCCAACAGCGTTGACGCCTTTGGCTCTGGATCCCAAAATTTTCTTGTCCATCAACTAAACTTGAGTCGTCACCTTTTTAATTCAGCTACTACTTTGATGGATGATTCACCACTTGAGGACACCTCAGTGTCTCTTGCGCGCCATGCTCTATTGGTCTTGGTCATCCTATCAAGAAGTGCCAAAGCCATGCCAAATGTTTGGTCCATGATTGAACCACTTGAAAGATTGTTAGCCACTGATTTGTTAATAAAATCAAGAGACCTATAGAAACTTTGGAGAAATACCCATCGGGTAGACCATTCGGGCAAATTGCGACTTTTTATTTGAATTGGAGCCACATTTCATGATTAGGCTCTTCCAAAAGTTGCCTAAAATTGGTAACATCATCCCTCAATTGGAGCATCTAGGAAGGTGGGAAGAAGCTATCAAGTAATGCTTTAGTTATCTCAATCCACGATGTAATGTACCCGGAAGGTAACTCCTTCAACCATATTGTGGCCTCTCCCGTCAAAGAGAATGGAAATAATATCAAATGGATGGATTCCTGACTAATGTTTGTAATGTTTAATGGTTGGCATATTTCAATAAAATTTTGGAAGCGATGATTAGCGTCTTCACTAGCTTTTCCTAACAAGCCCTTCATTTTCAAAAGATGCAACATGGTGTTTGTTACATGAAATACTTTATTTCATACCGTGGGTGGTAGGTGAATAGCACCAGCCACATCATTAATCACCGAATCATCCTCTCCTTCCATTAAACCATCCATGCTACTTGCATCTCTAGTGTGGCTTACTTTCACACACCAAAGAAAATAGTAGAATCACAGAAACAATGTAAAAGCAACACAAGATGCAAAAACAAATATGAAATACTAAGCAACTAATGGAAATAACAACTCAATTCCCTGAAAATGCCCCGTGGTTAGTCATAACACTCAGTACATCTCTCCCGAATAAGGTAAGGGGCAGCGGTCGTTGACAAAAGTAAAATACCCGATGGATGTCAGGGTCGAATCCCATAAGAAATCGACATTTGATAAACCAAGAGCTACAAACTAACTCAAATTAGACTGCGCCATTGCTAACATGTGCAAAATAAAAATGGGGAAAAGGGAAAACAATATCAAAATAGAATTTATAAAACGAGATTTGATCAACTGCTTTGTTCCAAGTAATTGGAAAGGGCTAGGGATGTCCAATAGATGAAGTGCGAACTAGATTCGGATTGATGCAATTGACGTATCTTCAATTTCTAGCACAGATAGCATGGATATCAATACATCCTCTTATTTTTTAACCACAAGGATATTTTTGCCTTGGGTTTTCCCAATCCCAAAGGTTCCAATAAAAAAATCAGCCACACAAAGCTTGAGGAAGGGTTAGTCTATCTCTAGCCTCAACCCTTTAATGGAGTGGGGATGTGCATTTTGGATACCCGGAACATCCACACTCCAAATCCCCACTATTGTTTCCTCCTTCGTATCTCACTCTTTCTTCTCAAGCTCAAGAAAGATAACTAAACTAAAGTAGTATTTGCAACTGTCACGCCCCGCCTTGGGGGGTATGACTGGCACCTGGTGCCCTATTAGGACCTGGACTACTAGACTACTGTGCCTAAGCACATCTGGTGCCTTGCTGGCTCTAACTCAGATTCATGGAATCAACGGGCTATATAACGGCTGTAAATAAAGCCTCCGGCCGACTGGGCCTATAGCCACCTGTACTGTAACATCAGCTAACCAGAATCATTCTCATATAGGGAAACCTATGCAGGCCGACAAGGCCACCANGCCACCATGCTGTCTAGTTATCTCTAACTCAATATAATGAATACTGAACATCTACGTGACCGGAAAGGTCACCACTACTATCTGAATACGGCCCTACACGGCCAACACAATCAACAACACTAAACAACTAAACAAACGCACGGCCCCACATGACTGACACAACTAACCACTGGGAGATATATATACACAATCTGCAAGTCTCTAAGAATACTGATAAGATTGTCGGGATAGGGCCCCGACCTACCCGTATTATACAACAAAAGAAAATGAACTACACCTCTTAATATCATGCTCCGGATGACAGGAGCTGATAACTCTATGAGCTGGGTGGAATCACGAGGGATCGACTCCTCGTCAATGAGTACCTGCAGGCAAGTAATGCAGCGCCCCAAGCGGGCATCAGTACCACTGGTATCGAGTATGCAAAGCAAACTGATCATAAATGAATATAAACAACATAACTAGAAACCCCGAACAGTAAAAGATATCTGAAACTGTCTGAACTGATAGAATTTGAAACATGTTTTTTTGTACTGAGAATAAGGCATGGAGCATACCTGTCAATGTGGCGATCTGCAGTCTATTAGCTAATAAATAACATATTTATACATATATATAACAAGCAAGGACCAATACCAGTCCCCATAAGCCGGAAGGTGCCAACCAACAAATAATCTATATACCCATACCCGGGTCAAAACCATCCAAAAATAAATCACTCCACTCGTCTACTAACTACG
>JACEIK010002767.1:79890-106539 GCA_018107945.1 Datura stramonium | reverse complement strand
ATGTAACTTTAAAACCGAAGTGGAGGGGCTTATATAGTTGGGACCTATAAGTCGCATTCATGGAATGCGATTTATAAGTCGCATTTTGCCTTGCGATGCGACTTGGCGCTTTTTCGATCTTTCCCCGGGCCTTTTTCTAGCTTGTATGTCATTCTAAAACTCTTAACCAACATGCGAATAGGCCATCTACATGTCAAGAATTTACGGGGTGTAACAACAACCACTAGTTTTCAATAAAAGTTTAGAGGTAACAGTAGATCCATTCTTTTAGATTAAAGTTAAGAACAATTTATCAACACCCAATCAAATTAAACACTCCTCAAGAATACACCCCTAAATAGCAATTTAACTACTCATAAATGAAGATAGATAAATGACATCCGTGGTTAAATCATCAACAATCATCATCATGAATAGTAGATTCAAGCTTTTAAACATGCAACAATGGTGTATTTAACTCAAAATAGTGAAGAAGAAGAAGAAGAAGAACAATGTACTCTACTCCTTCTCTCACTACTTCTCTTTACAATTCAATGCTAAGCTATAATGTGTTATCACATGGTTGTGTGCAATTGGGGTAAAATCTGCACATTCCCTTTGGCACAACACTCCACATTTTCCCTTAGAAGCTTGCCAGGTGCACTTGTGCCTCCGTTGGATGAATTTTCCCTTGTCAGCATTTTGGTCACTTGTGAGGAACCTGTATTTCATAGTGCCTATCTGCGAGCAGCAGCCTCTTTGTAGGTCGAGGCAGCTTTGTTCCAGAGCTGGCTGTATTTCACAGGTTCCAACCTGCGCTTTGCAAGTTCAGTTTAGCTTCTTTCCAATTTGTCATGCGTTTTCACCTGCATCTCACAGGTGCCATTGTGTGGATCCATACTTCCAATATACTACTTTTTTGTTCAATTCATACGTTTTCCTTGTCTAAGTTCAATTCCTGCAAAATCAGAGAAAAGGCATAAAACCTTCCTAATTGATGTGAAAACAAAACAAAAGCTCGTGCTTAAATACATAATGAGTTGGTGAATTACCAACTCATCAGTTAGACCCGTGGAACCAAAAACCCAGATTTTCCCATTCAATTTTCTAAGGGTATTTTAGTAATTTCTTATATTTTACCACCTAAACCAAATGTTTTGGGATTCCTTTGAGGATTCTTTAAGGGATTTTATTAGTTTAAACTCTCATTCCCTCAGATAACATTGTATATACAAGAATCGTTAGCTCTCAAAGCACCCAAGAGAGTTAGGGTTCTTCATCTTTAACCTTGGTTCTCAAGCTTTAGAAAGGAATCCTTCCTTCTAGGTATGTAAGTCTTATATTAATGAGGATTTTAATTCTTCCTCATGCTCTACATCTAGCAAGATTTCATAAAAGTTAAGGATAGAGTTTTGCCCAATTCCTTAATTTGGTCGTCTTCCCCAAAAGTTGAGCTGCTCATTGTTGGTTCTAATTACATGTTATTGTATCCTTATTGCTCTTGATTATTGATGTTATCTTTACTCTTTTTATTATTGATTGTTAATTATGATTCATGTCCTCGTATACATGAATCCCAATCACATTAAAGTTATTATTTTTGAAAGCTTTGTATTTTTAGGTATATGCATTATTTTCATGACTAAAATCTAGCAGATTTTCAGATAGTTTTCATAAAAGGATTGAGGCTAAA
Source organism: Datura stramonium (assembly GCA_018107945.1). NCBI lineage: Eukaryota > Viridiplantae > Streptophyta > Magnoliopsida > Solanales > Solanaceae > Datura > Datura stramonium. Next base: position 104,867 of record JACEIK010002767.1, on the reverse strand, counting down.
TGATAGCTAACCATTTGGAAAAGGTTAGACACCTCCCCTTTAATCTTTAATACCACTATCGGTGGATGCCACTTTCTTCAATACACTCGAAAGCATCTCTTCAATCTTGAAACTACCTACATCACTCACACTAGGCTGCATTGGGGTCAAATTAGCTTTAGGAGGGGGAATATACAGGTTTGTCCCTCTATAGTATGTATCACCATCTCGCTCGGGCTCTCGGTTCCTCCACTTGTTATCTCTATCACCCCATCCTTGGTTGTCTCGATCTCTCCAACCTTGATTCCCATCATGAGGATTCCAAGGGCCATAATGGGCACCTTGATATCCTTGACAAGAATCCATCATCTGGACAGCCATTAATTGACACTCCTCACCATATCTTGGCTGCGGAAAAACTCCTCATATGGGTTGTGACCTTGGGTTCCATCAGCATCGACGCCTTTGGCTCCGGATCCCATAATGTACTTGGCCATCAACTAAACTTAAGTCATCATCTAACTAGTTTTCGTCTCACTCTTCGTCTCTCCTTTTTAATTCAGCTGCTAGTTGGATGGATGATTCACCACTTGAGGACACCTCAGTGTCTCTTGCTCTCCATGCTCTATTAGTCTTGGTCATCCTATCAAGAAGTGCCTTAGCCATGCTAAATGTTTGGTCCATGATTGAACCACCTAAAATATTGTTAGCCACTAGTTTGTTAATACAATCAAGCGACCTATAGAAAAATTGGAGCAACACCTATCGGGTAGGCCATTGGGGCAGATGGCAACCTTTTTCTTGAATTAGAGCCACACTTCATGAATAGGCTCTTCCGGAAGTTGCCTAAAATTGGTAATCTCATCCCTCAATTGGAGTATCTATAATGGTGGGAAGAAGCTATCGAGGAATGCTTCAGTTATCTCATTCCATGATGTAATGTACCCGGGAGGTAACTCCTGCAACCATACTGTGGCCTCTCATGTCAAAGAGAATGGCAATAATCTCACATGGATGGATTCCTGACTAATGTTTGTAATTTTTAATGGTTGGTATATTTCAATAAAATTTTGGAAGTGACGATTAGCATCCTCACTAGCTTGTCCGAACAAACCCCTCATTTGCAAAAGATGCAACATGGTGTTTGTCACATGAAATAGTTTATTCCCTACCATGGGTGGTAGGTGAATAGCACTAGCCACATCATTAATCACCGAATCAGCCCCTTCGTCCATTAAACCATTCATGCTACTTGCATTTCTAGTGTGTCTTACTTTCACACACCTAAGCAAAAAGCAGAATAAAAAAAATAATGTAAAAGCAACACAAGATGCAAAATATGAAATACTAAACAACTATGGAAATCAGAAGTCAATTCCCAGACAACGCCCAGTGGTTAGTGATAACACTCTATACATCTCTCAGAAATAAGGTAAGGGGCAGCGGTCGTTGTCAAAAATAAAATACCCGATGGATGTCGGGGCGAATCACACAAGAAATTGAGATTGATAAACAAAAGCTGCAAACTAACTCAAATTAGACTGCACCATTGCTAACATGTGTAAAATAAAAATGAGGGAAAAGGGAAAACAATATCAAAATCGAATTTATAAAATGAGATTTGATCAACTGATTTGTTCCAAGTAATGGGAAAGGGCTAGGGATGTCCAATAGATGATGTGCGAAATTGATGCAATTGATGTATCTTCAATTTCTAGCACAGATAGCATGGATATCAATACATCCTCTTGTTATTCAACCACAAGGATATTTTTACTTTGGGTTTTCCCAAACCCCTAAGTCCCAATCAAAAAATCAGCCACACAAAGCTTGAGGAAGGGTCAGACTATCTCTAGCCTCAACCCTTTAATGGAGTGGGGATGTGCATTTTGGATACCCGGCACAACCACACTCCAAATCCCCACTATTGTTTCCTCCCCCGTGTCTCACTCTTTCTTCTCAAGTTCAAGAAAGATAAGTAAACTAAAGCTGTATTTGCAACCCCTAATTTTCAATAAAAATTTAGAAGTAATAATTGACCCATGCTTTTAGATTAAAGTTAAGAACAATTTATCAATACCCAATCAAATTAAACATTCATCAAGAACACACCCCTAGCTAACAATTTAACTACTCATAAATGAAGATAGATAAATGGCATCCATGGATAAATCATCAACAATCATCATCATGAATAGAAGATTATATCTTTTAAACCTACAACAATGGTGTATTTAACTTAAAATAGTGAAGAAGAAGAAGAAGAAGAACAATGTACTCTACTCTTTCTCTCACTAATTCTCTCTACAATTCAATGCTAAGCTAGAATGTTTTATCACATGGTTGTGTGCAATTGGGGTAAACTCTGCATATTCCCTTTGGCACAACACTCCACATTTTCCCTTGGAAGCTTCTCAGGTGCACTTGTGCCTCATTTGGATGATTTTTCCCTTGTCAGCATTTTGGTCACTTGTGAGGAACCTGTATTTCATAGTGCCTATCGCGAGCAGCAGCTGCTTCGCAGGTCGGGGCAGCTTTTTTCCAGAGCTGACTGTATTTCACAGGTGCCAACCTGCGCTTAGCCAGTTCAGTTTAGCTTCTTTCAAATTTGTCATGCGTTTTTCACCTGTATCTCACAAGTGTCATTGTGTGGATCCTTACTTCCAGTATACTGCTTTTTTGTTTAATTCCTATGTTTTACTTGTCTAAGTTTAATGCCTACAAAATTCATAGAGAAAAGGCATAAAACCTTCCTAATTGATGTGAAAACAAAGCAAAAGCTCGTGCTTAAATACATAATGAGTTGGTGAATTACCAACTCATCAGTTAGACCCGTGGAACCAAAAACCCGGACTTTCCCATACAATTTTCTAATGGTATTTTAGTAATATCATATATTTTACCACCTAAACCAATTTTTTTGGGATTCCTTAGAGGGTTGCTTATGGGGTTTTATTATTTTAAACTCTCATTCCCTCACATAACATTGTTTATATAAGAATCATTAGCTCTCAAAGCACTCAAGAGAGTTAGGGTTCTTCATCTTTAACCTTGGTTATCAAGATTTAATAAGGAATCCTTCATTCTAGGTATGTAAGTATGATATTAATGAGGATTTTAATTCTTCCTCATGCTCTACATCTAGAAATATTTCATAAAACTTAAAGCTAGAGTTGTGCCCAATTCCTTAATTTGGTCTTCTTCCCCAGAAGTTGAGTTGTTCACTATTGATTCTAATTACAAGTTATTGTGTCATTATTGCTCTTGATTATTGATGTTATCCTTACTATTTTGATTATTGGTTGTTAATTATTATTTTTTTTATTGTATCCATGAATCCCAATTACATGAAAGTCATTATTTTTGAAAGTTTTGTATGTTGAGGTAAATGCATTATTTTCATGACTAAAGTCTAGCAGATTTTCAAAGATTTTTCATAAAAGGATTTTCAGAAATAAAGTTCAGTTTATACCATAGTTTTAAAAAAGTAAAGTAAAGTCTTATTTCTAAAACTCAGAGTTTTGAGCATAGAAGCTCACAGGTATTTTTGAGCCAAGGTTCACCAACAAAGTACAGATTTTGAGAATAAAGGCTCAACATAGATTTTAAAACATCTATTATAATTATAGTTGAAGCTCTTTATAAAATATGTATTCAACCTCAAATAGGCATTTATATGAGTATAGTTTTTTTGAGGACTATTTATCATCGAGATGGATGAAGGGTTTAGATAACCTGTAAACCACAGAACTACATAGCCAGCGTAGGTTAGGATCATGTCGCTTGTTTGGGTGACTTTTTAGAGAGCCCCTAGTAAGGACTTAGTTTGAATCAAAAGTTTAGTTCGTTCTCTACCCTGGAAAGGCTTTGGACAGCTCTCCCAACCTTGACAAGAAGTTGGACATCATGCCCTCATCCATGGTGTATGTCGGTTATGAGAAACTCCCAACTAAAGTTATACATATATGTATATATACATGTATTATCAAAGCATGTTTTGATGCGTTGTTTTGTTGTATAACTATTTACACAACTTTGATACTTGATTTTTAATGCATTATTCATAGTTTGAGATTCAATTAGTTTATTTCCATCAGTTCAGAGATTCTTGCTTACCTATTGTTTCATTCATCCATTTTACATATTGTACATTTAATTATACTGACGCTATTTGGCACTACATCATACTATGATGCTCATTCAAGTAGACAGGACCAGCAGCAAACGAATTTGTAGGATCTTATTCATTCTGCTTTTGATGAGGCCTATTACTCATCAGAGGACCTCAATTACAATTTTATTTTAGTAGAGCTTAAGGTAGCCATAGTAGCTTCGCCCCCACACCTATCCTTTAGACATTAGAGGCTTCATAGATTAGTTAGAAGTTGAGTATTAAATGTTATTTATTAAGATTATTTTCAATTATAGTTAATAAATCTTACTTTATTACTTTTGTATTACATTATTATATTCTCTACCAGTAGTAAGCCAGGTGAAGGTTTTGCTTGGACCACTAGTGGTCTGAGTGTCGGCCACGCCCAAGATGTAGGCTTGGGGCGTGACACAGAAGGAGTTGAGTTTGAATCTTATCAACTCAATGATGTTGCCCATATGTAGTATGAATAGTGGGAGCAAGGACATGGTTAGAATGCAGCTCCAGCAGCCTGGGATAGTTTTGAGGAGGCGTTCTTGAACCACTTCTTTCCCAAGAGTTAAGAGAGGCTAAGGTGGAAGAGTTCGTGAACTTGAATCAAGGCACCATGAGCGCAAAGGAATATTGTTCTTAAGTTTACTCAGCTATCTAGATATGCTCCCGAGATGTTACCAGATATAACAGCCAGAATAAGAAATTTTGTTTTTGGAATAGGGAAGCACCTGAAAAGTAATGTAAGGGAATAATATTGATTAATGATATGGATATCTCTAGGCTCATGGTGTATGCCCACAGTTAGAGTGGGATAAGTAGAAGGATAGAGTGGAACATCAGAGTAAGAGGGAAAAGTTAGCCCGTAATGAGGCTACTCAGCAGAGGAGCGGAAACAATAACAGGTCCTTCTTTCAGAAGAGATCCTCCAAACCTGCACCTACAGTCGCTAGTGCACAAAATTCAAGCAACAGGAATGATCAGAGGTCTCAGGTGCAGAGTAGTATAGTTCAGGATCATCTCGACACCCACCTTGTGGAAAGTGTGGTAGAAACCACTTGGGTGAGTGTCGTTGAGGTAGAGATGGGTGTTATGGATGCGGTCAACATGGCAACTTTTTGAGGGATTGTCCATCATAGTAGAGCAATGGGGGTAACAGGGCCCAGACTACCCCCTCATTAGGCAGAGCTTCCCAAAAGGGCACTATTTCAGGGATAGGCAGAGGTTAGAAACGTCTATATGCTATGCCTAGTCATTAGGATTAGGAAAACTCCCCAGATATTGCCAATGGTATTTTCACTACCCGAAAGTAGGCTCCGATTGTAACACGGGACAAGAAGCCCCAAGAGACTCCAAGTTGAACCATGGCATGAACATATATCTAACTCAATGACAATAAAGCGGAGCACATAGCATAACGACATAGTGGAAGCTTAAACATAACATAACATGAAAAGCGGAACATACTACATACGTAACAGCTGAATTCTACACATAATCTGAAAGCCTCTAACATATCTCATGGGTTGATGGGACAACACCCCCAACTAACCCAACAAGTCTAGAAATCCAAACATGAAAAGATAACTGATATCAACTAGTCCTCAGAGAATGAGAACTCATCAAGATTTGGATGCAAATCTCCAAAACCAGCTAATGACGGTGCTGGGCCTGAAGATCGGAGCCTGTATCATAAAACGATACAGCATAGAGTAAGCGGTCAGTACTTGAAATGTACTGAGTATTCAAAGTAAGTGAAACCACTTAGAAAAGTAAAATCATTTAAAACATGCATAATATAAAAATAAACAAAATAAAAATCGAAGAGTAGGGATTGCATGTATTTTCTCTAAAAACATGATCTCAACATAACATCACATCATAACTAAATGGATTGACCCAAAGCTGAAATATGATAATCATACATAAAATTGAACACTGAGTCAAACCTGCTTTAGAACATAAATAGAAATGTATATCTTGAATGATGAATATGGATAACTGAAATAATGAGGAACAATGAGAGGTTCGTCTTTTAACTGACATGCCACGACAGAGCTTACGTGGTCCTAACTATCATACTCAAGTGGGTATAGCTGTCCAAGACTTGCTAGGACTAAGGACGATACCATGATATCGATATCAAGCTCGTGGCCTAATAAAGAAGGGGCTAGCTCACAAGGGAGGTCCCGATGTTATATATATATATATAAGTATAGACCTACGTTGGCGTGTAGTTCTGACGATTAGGGTGATCGACCCTTAGTCTACTCGGTGCTAGACACTACTCCCAAAAACATACATGTGCTCTCCATCATTTTTCAGCGAAGCCTACCATCATCAATTGACGAAGCTAAAAAATCAATACATCTCAAATCTGAAATCATACATATGAGAAGCTTTATCTTAAATCATACAACAAGTTGAAAGATAATTGGGAGTCTATGCTCTAAATCTATGTGGTAAGTTTAATTCGAGAAAATCATGAATCATACTTGAACATATGGGCATTGCCCAATACCTTAACATTCTTGAAAATACTCAATACGCATTGGAAACATGATTAAATACATGGGTAGCTTGAAAATATGCTTTTCATCATAATATCTCATCATAAACATACATTCATCACAAATCTTATCTTTCATGAACTTTCCATAATTGGGCATATTGATTTAATAAACTTATAACATGATTTTTCATTAAAAATAACATAAAACTTTCCCATGAACTAGAATTCAATAATAGAAACATATTTAAATCATACCCATGTAGGGAATTAGGAAATTCATGCATTGGGTTAAAACCCCATAGATTAGACATATGAAACTCATGATTTACGAAGGAATTACGCATGGGTGTGAAAGGATTCACTCACTCATAACCCTATATACCTGGGGAAGATTAGATTTTACACTCCTTGAAAGCCAAAAGGAAAATTGAAGGAAAACTTGAAGAAGAACAAGCTTGATCACCTCCGTAATTTTATAACTTTGCATGCATGGATATGAATGAGCCTAAGATAGGTGTTACCCTCATAAAACACTGCATTTAGAGCCTTAAACGATGTAGTTTAGGACCCTTAAATTTAGGAATGACAAAAATGCCCTTAATGAAATTCCTGATATTTCTGCATTGGTAGTGACAACGATCATCCTAACGAGTCGTTCTTGGATACCACGACTCGTGGTATCCATCCGTCGTCTCCACTGCCTGACATCACATTCTCAGGTTCGATCCCACGATTCGACAGGATGAGTCGTCCCTTTAGACAACGATTTGTTATATCACCCGTTGTTTCCCCCTTCACGACCTACACCAAGCCTTCCCACGAACCGCACCACGACTCGTTCCTCCTTCCAACGAGTTATGGTTTCCTTTCGTTACATCGGCTGGAGGTTTTAATACTCCTTCCCACAACTGCACACAAAAACCCATTGCTCCTCACAACGGGTCGTCCAATGACCTATTACTCCCCCTTGTTCTGAGGACTAGTCCCACCACGACTTCAAACAACAACTCATGGCAACAAACAATGGGTCGTTATGTGACTCGTCACTTCCAACTGCCACCCGGCTAGACCTCACCACGGATGCTTCCCACGGGTCATTTTTTGGGCCAGTGATCGTTCAGGTGACCCATTATGTCAAATTTTCCCCAAATTCTGCCAACTTCCATTAAATCCCGAGTCTAATCTTAGGCACTTTCGGGTTATTACAATATCTCCCCCTTGGGAATATTTATCCTCGAATGTGGGAAAACATACAGAAAACTGAGAAATGCAATGATTACACTCAAATACTAATCATTTAAGCCAAAAACTGGTGGAATGACTATCTTCGATTCAAATTACAAAGCTGAACTGAATTCATGAATCATGCATACCTCCATATACATCAGAAACTTGGGCACATGAACTGATCTTGAAAACTAAATAGAGTTTTAGTGCAAAGACTGATACCTCAAGCTGGAACTGAGTTGTTAGAAAATAAATGTTGGTATCTAGCCATCATATCTGCTTCAGCTTCCCACGTAGCTCCATCAATGTGTTGATTCCTCCATAAAATATTAACTGAAGCTACTTCGTTGTTGCTTAGCCTTCGAACCTGACGATACAGTATTTCCACTAGAACCTCCTCATAACTAAGGCTATCTTTCATGCAAACACTGTCCGTCGGGAGAACTAGAGCTGGATCTCTCAAACACTTCTTTAAGAGCGACACAAGGAAGACAGGATGCACGAAAGCTAATTCTTAGGGCAACTCCAATTCATATGTCACCTTACAAACCCGTTTCACAATCCGTTAGGGGCCAACATAATAGGGCTGAGTTTTCCTTTTTTTCCAAACCGCATCACTCCCTTCATGAGCAACACCTTCAGAAATAGCCAATCATCCACCTCGAACTTAAATTCTCTCCTTCTCACATCGGCATAGGACTTTTGGCGACTTTGAGCTATTTTCAGCTTCTCCGGTATGAGTTGAACCTTCTTCATAGCCTCATGGGTTGAATCTGGTCCTATCATCGGTTCTTCACCAACTTCAAACCAACCAATAGGAGACCTACATCTCCGCCCATAGAGAACCTCAAACGGAGCCATCTGAATGCTGGAATTATAGTTGTTATTGTATGAAAACTTGATAAGAGGCAAATGATCATCCCAACTACCCTTCAAGTCAATCACGCATGCTCTCAGCATGTCCTTGAGAGTTTGAATTTTCCACTACACTTGACAATCCATTTGTAGGTGAAATGTTGTGCTGAGCTTAATTTGACTACCGAAACCTTTTTGAAACGACCTCCAAAATTGAGAGGTAAATGGGTACCTCTGTCTGATATGATGGACAAGGACACTCCATGCAATTTAACTAGCACCCGGATATATAGTTTTGCATATTCCTCCTCCAAATCCGTGGTTTTGACCGATAGAAAATGAGTGGCCTTGGTGAACCTTTCTACCACAACACAAATGGAGTCATATTGTCGACACGTGGGAGCAACCCTGTGATGAAGTACATGTTGGTTTATTCCCATTTCCAAGTAAGAATATTGATATCCTGAAGCACACCTCCTAGTCTCTGATGCTCGACCTTCACATGCTGGCAGTTTGGACACTTAGCTATAAATTCTTTTATGTCCTTCTTCATGCCATTCCACCAATAGACTTCTCATAAGTCACGGTAAATCTTGGTGGCACCTGGATGATAGAGTACCTGGATCCATGGGCCTCGTGCAACATCCGGCTCCCCAAATCATCAACATCAAGAACACATAAGCGACCCTGGTACCGAAGCACACCATCTCCCCCTTTGGAGAAGACCTCTACCTTCTAATTCTTAACGTCTTCCTTTAAATTACCAAAATCGGGTCATCATCTTTCCTAGCTTTTACCTCAGTCACCAAAGATGATTCTGATCTGTTCTGAACAATAACACCACCATCGGTCGAGTCAACCAACCAAACTCCCAACCTTCCGAGTCAGTACATATCCTTCACCAGCTCCTTCTTTCCCTCATCCATATGGGACACACTCTCCATAGAGAGTCTACTATGTGCGTCTGCCACTACATTGGCCTTACCCGGATTGTAAAGGACACTCATATCATAGTCCTTCAATAGCTCCAACCACCTTCTTTTTCAAAGATTGAGATTCTTTAAGGTAAAAACATATTGTAAACTATTATGGTCCATAAACACATCCATGTGGACCCCATACAAATAATGTTGCCATATCTTCAAAGCAAATACCACTGTGGCCAACTCTATAAATTTTTCGTGCTACATCAATACACATCGAATTCTGATCCTTGAAGAATCACAATACACCACAAACCCATCGATACCCTCGGGTAGGGTCAACACCGATGCTGAGGTAAGTCGAGCCTTCAACTCCTGAAACCTCCACTCACAAGCCACCGATCATTGGAATTTCACCTTCTTTTGGGTCAATTTTGTCAAGGGTGCTTCAATAGACGAGAAACATTCCAGAAACCTTCGATAGTAGACGGATAAATCCAAAATGTTCTGAATATCTGAAGGATTCACCGGTCTAGGCCAATTCTTTACCACTTCTATTTTCTGAGAGTCCACCTTTATTCCTTCGCTTAGTACCACATGGACCAAAAACTCCACTGAGTTCAACCAAAAATCAGATTTTCTAAATTTAGCATATAATTGGCGATCCTTGAGAGTCTGCAGCACTACTCTAAAATGAGCAGCATGCTCCTCCTCGCTCCGAGAGTATATCAGTATGTCATCAATAAACACAATCATGAACATATCCAAGTATGGCTTGCATACCTTGTTCATCAACTCCATAAAAGCTGCAGGAGCATTCCTTAGTACAAAAGACATAACTACAAACTCATAGTGACCATACCGCGTCCTGAAGGCTGTCTTCGGGATATCGCTCTCCCGAACACTGAGTTGATGGTACCCGGATCTGAGATCTATCATCGAAAAACACTTGGCACCCTGAAGCTGGTTGAATAAATGGTCAATATTGGGTAAAGGATACCTGTTCTTGATGGTAACCCTGTTCAATTGTCTATAATTAATACACATGCGAAGGGAATCATCTTTCTTTCGGACAAAGAGAACCGGTGCACCCCATGGGGACTTGCTCGGTCTAATGAAACCCTTATCGAATAGGTCCACTTCTCCTTCAACTCCTTTAGCTCGGATGGAGCCATTCTTTAGGGAGGAATATATATAGGATGCGTATCGGGAAGAAGGTCAATACCAAAATCAATCTCCTGCTTGGAAGGGATTTCCGATAGATCATCAGGAAATACCTCTGGATACTCACATACTACTGTGACAGACTGGATAGTCGGGGTCTTGGATGTCGCATCCTCAACCCGAACTAGATGGTACACACAATCTTTAGAGATCATCTCTCTGGCCTTAAGGTAGGATATAAAATGACCTATAGGAACAACTGAACTACCCTTCCACTCTAAGATTGGCTCTCTCGGAAATCTGAACTCTACTGCCCGGGTCCTACAATTAACTGAGGAATAACATGCAAATAGCATATCCATGTTGAGGATAATATCAAAATCAATCATGGCTAACTTTATCAAATCCGATGTGGTAATTTTATGAAGGATTGAGACTGGACAACATCTATACACCCGTCAAGCACAATTGAATCACCTATTGGGGTAGAGATTGAGAAAGATTTTGATAAGACTTTGGGACTGACTCCGAGCCACATAAGGTATCACAAAAGACAAGGTAGCCCCAGGATCTAACAAAGCATAAACATCAAGATGGTTGACTCACAACATACCAATAACCATATTCGGGGAGACCATCTACTCCTGGCGGGATGCTAATGCATAGAATCTATTTCGGTGTTGATCGCCACCAGCACTAGTAGATTCCCCCTGATGTGCTGAGCATGTGGGTGGGGCTGCTGAACTAGAATCTGGGCCTCAGCCCCCATCATGATCTTTTTTCGCTGTCAGGCAATCTCTGAGCATGTGTCTGGGCTTCCCACACCCGAATCATGCACCTGAACCTGCCAAGCACTAGCCCGTGTGCCCTCGACCACATCTACGTCAAGCTGGGATACTAGAATCTGCGGGTTTGCTGCTCTGACCCCTCGAGCTTGATGCTCATCCCCTCTGATCATTCCTAGGCCTAGATGGAACACTCAATGCTGAAGATGTTGGGGCTGAAGATCTCTGGTGGGTCTGCTGTCGGTGCCCACAACCTAACCTCGGCTGTGAGAACCTGTGACTATCAGTCCTAGCCCTCTTGGCCTCCCTCTCTATAATGTACACCGCCTCCATCTGCTGGCATACAAAACTATCCGAGAGAAATCCATATCCTAGTGGAGCATAGCAATCCTACAATCTTTGTCCAAATAGCTCGCCATGCAATGAACAAACCTGCTCACTCGCACCCTTTGATCAGCCACTAACTCTGGGTGTACTTCGACAGGCGAGTGAACTCAAGGGCATACTCCTGCACCGTCATTCTCCCTTGCTTAATATTCACCAACTCGACTTCCTTCAACTCCTGCATCTAACGAGGGAAGAATCGATCTAAGAAAGCAACGTAGAACTCCTCCCAATGGACAGGCCTGCTCCGGCGGCCCTACTATCTTTCTATTGTCGAAACCAAATGTGCATGACCCTTTTCAGCTGGTATGAGGCCAACTCTGCACATTAAACCCCATTCACCCCCATGACCTAGGTGATCTTCACAATCTCATCAATGAACTCATGCGGGTCCTCATCTACTTTTGACCCGAGGAACTCTAGCGGGTTTGTTCTCAAGAAATCCCTAACTCGAATCACCACTGCATTACCATTTCAGGGGACATGTGCAACTGCGTGCTGATTGACCTGAGCAGTCAAGGCCTGCGAGAGCATCTGAATATCTGCCCTAAATTGAGCATGGGCAACCGGCTTTAGTGCATGGTGCTCCTGGACTGGTGGGGCCTACTGGTACCCGTTTCCATTGCCATTCTCGCGGCCGTGTCCATTCCCATTCCTTCTATCATCTACTCTTCAGGGAGCCATGATTCTGCAATCGCGAATATCATGAATTAGAAGGATAGGGAGACATTTCATTGCACGACATAGATCATGAAAAAAGGGAACATTTCCTAAACGTTTCGTATCCTCTTTGTCATAAGTGTGGCGCGCTTCACACCCATGAAAAAGACTCTACTTAACGCAGCTTTCAGACACCCTAGGACACTTCAAACCTATGGCTCTGTTACCATGTTTTTCATGACCCGAACATAGGCCCGAATCGTAACATGGTATAAGGAGCCCCAAGTGACTCCAAGTTGACTCATGGCAGGAACATACATCTGACTCAATAACAATAAAGCCGAATACTTAGCATAACGACGTAGTGGAAGCATAAACATAACATAAAATGAAAAGAGGAACGTACTACATACGTAACAGCTGAATTCTACACATAGTCTAAAAGCTTCTAACATATTTGATGGATGGGACAACACCCACAACTAACCCGACATGTATAGAAAATCAAACATGAAAAGATAATTGATATGAACCGATCCTCGGAGAATGAGGACTCACCAAGAGTTGGATGTAAATCTCCGAAACAAGCTAATGATGGTGTTGGGTCTGAAGATCGTATCCTGTATCATAAAATGATACAGCATAGAGTATACGGTAAGTACTTGGAATGTACCAAGTACTCAAGGTAAGAAAAACTACATAGAAAAGTAAAATCATGTAAAACATGCATAATATAAACATAAACAAAATAAGAATCGGAAAGTATGGCTTGCATGCATTCTTTTTGAAAACATGATCTCGACATAACATAACATCATAACTAAATCGATTGACCCAAAGCCGAAATATGATAATCAAACATAAAAATGAACATTAGATCAAACCTTCTTTAGAACATATATAGACATGTATATCATGAATGATGAATATGCATGAATAAAATCACGAGGAACAATGGGAGGATCATCTTTTAACCGACATATCATGATAGAGCTTACGTGGTCCCAACTATCACACTCAAGTGGGTAGAGTCGTCCAAATCCTTGCCAGGACAAAGGACGATACCATGATATCAATATCAAGCTCGTGGCCTAATAGGACAGGAGATAGCTCACAAGGGAGGTCCCGAACTAATATATATATATATATATATATACACACACATGTATAGACCTATGTTGGCGCATAGGTCTGAGGTATAGGGTGATCCACTCTTAGCCTACTCGATGCTAGACACTACTCTCAAAAATATGCATATGCTCTCCATCATTTTTTAATGAAGCTTACCATCGTTAATTGACGAAGCTCTAAATTCTATACATAACAAATCTAATATCATGCATATAAGAAGCTTTATCTCAAACCATACCACAAGCTGAAAGATAATTGGGAGTCTTCGTTCCAAAACCATGTGGTAAGCTAAGTTTGGAAAAATCATGAATCATACTTGAACATGTGGGCATTATCCAATACCTTAAAATGCTTGACAATATTCAATTCATATTGAAAACATGATTATAGACATGGTATCCTAAAAACATGATTTTCATCATAATATATCATCATGATCATACATTCATCACAAATCTAATCTTTCATGAAGTTTCCATAATTGGGCATTATGATTTAATAAACTTACAAAATGATTTTTCATTAAAAATAACATAAAACTTGCCAATGAACAATAATTCAATAGTAGAAACATATTTAAATCATACCCATGTAGGGAATTAGGAAATTCATGCTTTGGGTTAAAACCCCATAGATTAGACATAGGAAATTCATGATTTAGGAAGGAATTACGCATGGGTGTGGAAGGATTCACCCACTCATAACCCTACATACCTGGGGAAGATCAGATTTTACCACTCCTTCAAAAGCCAAATGGGAAATTGAAGGAAAACTTGAAGAAGAACAAGCTTGATCACCTCCGTAATTTTCTAACTTTGCATGCATGGATATGAATGAGCCTAGGATAGGTGTTACCCTCATAAAACACTGCATTTCGACCCTTAAATGATGTAGTTTAGGACCCTAAAACATTGGAATGACAAAAACGCCCTTAATGAAATTCTTGAAATTTCTGCATCGGTGGTGACAACGACCATCCTAACGAGTCGTTCTTGGATACCACGACTCAAGGTATCCATCCGTCGTCTCCACCGCCACACTTCACATTCTCAGGTTCAATCCCACGACTTGATAGGACAAGTCGTCCCTTCAGACAATGATTTGTTATATCGCCCGTTATTTCCCCCTTCACGACCTGCACCAAGCCTTCCCACGAACCGCACCACGACTTGTTCCTCCTTCCAACGAGTCGTGGTTTCCTTCCGTTACATCAACTGGAGGTTTTACTACTCCTTCCCACAACTGCTCACCACAACCTATTTCTCCTTACATCGGGTCATCCAATGACCCATTACTCCCCCTTGCTCTAAGGACTAGTCTCACCACGAATTAAAACAACGACTCATGGCAACAAACAATGGGTCGTTATGTGACTCGTCACTTCCAACTGCCACCCGGCCATACCTCACCACGAATGCTTCCTACGGGTCGTTTGTTGGACCAGCGATCCTTCAGGTGACCCGTTCTGTGGAATTTTCCCCAAATTCTGCCAACTTCCATTTTTAAATCTCGAGTCTAATCTTAGGCACTTTCGGGGTATTACAATATCTCCCCCTTGGGAATATTTTTCCTCGAATGTGGGAAAATGTACAGAAAACAGAGAAATGCAATCATTACACTCAAATACTAATCATTTAAGCCAAAAAATGACAGAATGACTATCTTCGATTCAAACTACAAAGCTGAACTGAATTCATGAATCATACATACCTCCATATACATCAAAGAAACCTGGGCACATGAACTGATCTTGAAAACTAAATAGTGTTTTTGTGCAAAGACTGATACCTTAAGCTAGAATTGAGCCGGTAGATAATAAATGTGGGTNGGTAGATAATAAATGTGGGTATCTAGCCATCATATCTGCTTCGGCTTCCCATGTAGCTACTTCAATGTGTTGACTCCTCCATAAAACTTTAACTGAAGCTACTTCATTGTTCCTTAGCCTTCGAACCAGACGATCCAGTATTTCCACTAGAACCTCTTCATAACTAAGGCTATCTTTCATACCAACACTGTCCGCCGGGACAACTAGAGCTTGATCACCCAAACACTTCTTTAAGAGCTACTCATGGAAAACAAGATTAATTCTGAGGGCAACACCAATTCATAGGCTACCTTGCCAACCCATTTCATAATCTGGTAGGGGCCAACATAAAAAGGGATGAGTTTTCTTTCTCTCCAAAGTGCATCACTCCCTTCATGGGAGACACTTTCATAAATAGCCAATCATCCACCTCGAACTTTAATTCTCTCCTTCTCACATCGGCATAGGACTTTTTGCAACTTTGAGTTGTTTTCAACCTGTCCCGCATTTGCTGAAAATTCTCCATAGCCTCATGGACCAAATATGTTCTTATCATCGCCACTTCACCAACTTCGAACTAGCCAATAGGCATCCTACATCTCCTCCCATAGAGAGCCTAAAACAGAGCCATCTGAATGTTGGAATTATAGTTGTTGTTGTGTACAAACTCGATAAAAGGCAAATGATCATCCAAACTACCCTTGAAGTCAATCACGCATGCTCTCAACATGTCCTCAAGAGTCTGAATTTTCTGCTCCGCTTGACCATCCATTTGCGGGTGAAATGCTGTGATGAGCTTAATTTGAGTACCGAGTCCTTTTTGAAGCGACCTTCAAAACTGAGAGGTAAATTGGGTACCTCTATCTTATATGTTGGACAAGGGCACTACATGAAATTGAAATAGTCCCGATATATAGTTCTGCATATTCCTCCACCGAATCCGTGGTTTTGACCGGTAGAAAATAAGCGGTCTTGGTCAACCTGTTACCACAACCCAAATGGAGTCATATTGTCGACGAGTGCAAGGAAACCCTGTAATAAACTCCATGTTGATTTCTTCCCATTTCCAAGTAGGAAGAATGATATCCTTAAGCACACATCTTGGTCTCAGATGTTCGGCCTTCACTTGCTGTCATTTTGGGCACTTAGCTACAAATTCTGCTATGTCCTTCGTGGCATTCCACCAATAGGCTTCCCGTAAGTCATGGTACATCTTGGTGGCACTTGGATGGATAGAATACATGGAGACATGGGCCTTGTGCAACATCCAGCTCCTCAAATCATCAACATCCAGAACACATTACCGACCCTAGTACCGCAGCACACCATCTCCCCTTTTGGAGAAGACATCTACCTTCTGATTCTGATCGACTTCCTTTAACATTACCAAAATTAGGTCCTCATCTTGCCTAGCTTTTACCTCAGTCACCAAAGATGATTATGATCTATTCTGAACAATAACATCACCATCGGTCAAGTCAACCAACTGAACTGCCAACCTTCCAAGTTAGTGCACATCCTTCACCAACTCCTTCTTTCCCTCATCCATATGGGATACACTCTCAATAGAGAATCTACTAAGAGAATCTGCCGCTACATTGGCCTTGCCTGGATAGTAAAGGACACTCATATCATAGTCTATGAGTAGCTCCAACTACCTCCTTTTCCAAAGATTGAGATCCTTTTGGGTAAACACATATTGTAAACTCTTATAGTCCGTAAGCACATCCATGTGGACCCCGTAAAAATAATGTCACCATATCTTCAAGGCGAATACCACCGCAGCCAACTCAAGATCGTGGGTCGGGTAATTCTCATGAACCATTAGCTGTCTGGAGGCATATGTTATAACTTTTACATGCTGCATCAATACACACCCAAGTATGATCCTTGAAGCATCATTACACACCACGAACCCATCAATACCCTCGGGTAGGGTCAACACCGGTGGTAAGGTAAGTCGAGCCTTCAACTCCAGAAAGCTCCTCTCACAACCCTCCGACCATTGGAATTTCACCTTCTTTTGGGTCAATTTGGTAAAGGGTGCTGCAATAGATGAGAAACCTTCCACAAACCTTCGATTATAGCCAGCTAAACCCAAAAATTTTGGAATATCTTAAGGATTCACCGGTCTAGGCCAATTCTTCACCGCTTTTATTTTCTGAGAGTCCTTTATGCCTTTGGTTGATACCACATGGCCCAAAAACACCACTGAGTTCAACCAAAACATCACACTTGCTAAATTTGGCATATAATTGGCAATCCTTGAGAGTCTATGGGACTACTCTCAAATGAGCGACATGCTCCTCCTCGCTCTGAGAGTATATCAATATGTCATCAATAAACACAATGATGAACATATCAAAGTATGGCTTGAATAGCCCCCCGTTCATCAAGTCCATAAAAGCTGCGGGAGCATTCATTAGTA
Organism: Datura stramonium; assembly: GCA_018107945.1. Lineage (NCBI taxonomy): Eukaryota > Viridiplantae > Streptophyta > Magnoliopsida > Solanales > Solanaceae > Datura > Datura stramonium. The sequence goes on along the minus strand of JACEIK010002767.1, from coordinate 86,868 downwards.
CAAAAGAAATAACTACAAATTCATAGTGACCATACCACGTTCTGAAGGCTGTTTTTGGGATATCGCTCTCCCAAAATCTGAGCTGATGGTACCCGGATCTGAGATCTATCTTTGAGAAGCACTTGGCACCCTGAAGTTGGTCGAATAAATCATCAATCTTGGGTAGAGGGTACCTGTTCTTGATGATGGTAACCTTATTCAATTTTTGATAATCAATACACATGCGAAGGGAACCATCTTTCTTTCTGACAAAGAGAACTGGTGCACCCCATGGGGACCTGCTCGGTCTAATGAACCCTTATCTAACAGGTCGTTCAACTGCTCCTTCAACTCCTTTTGCTCGACTGGAGCCATTCTATAGGGAGGAATAGATATAGACTGCGTATTAGGAAGAAGGTAAATACCAAAATCAGTCACCCACTCAGGAGGGATTCCCGATAGATCATCAGGAAAGACCTTTGGATACCCACATATACTAGGACAGATTGGATAGTCGGGGTCTCGAACATCGCATCATTAACCCTAACTAGATGGTACACACAAGCTTTGGAGATCATCTTTCTAGCTTTAGGTAGGAAATGAAACGATCTATATGCACAACTGAACTACCCTTCCACTTAAAGACTGGCTCTCCCGGAAATCTGAACTCTACTACCTGGTCCTACTATTAGATGAGGAATAACATGGAAATAGCCAATCCATACTGAGGATAACTCAAAATCGATTATGGCTAACTAAATCAAATCTGCTGAGGTAATTTTCTTAAGGACTGAGACTAGGCAACTTCTATAAAACTGTCTAGCTATAATTCAATCACCTACTAGATTAGAGACTGAGAAAGGTTTTGACAAGACTTCGGAAATGACTCTGAAGCTACCAGCCACATAAGGTTTCACAAAACACAAGGTATCCTCGGATCTAACAAAGAATAAACATCAATATGGAAGACTCATAACATACCAATGAGCACATCTCTCCTGCTCCTGGCGGGGATGCTAATGCATAGAATGAAATTCGGCATTGATCGCCACCTGCGCTAGTAGATGCCCCATGATGTGCTGAGTGTGTGGGTGGGACTGCTGAACTAAAACCCAGGCCTCGGCCCCCATCATGGTCCTGTCTCACTATTGGGTAATCTTTGAGCATGTCTCCGGGCTTCCACACCTAAAGCAAGCACCTGAACAGGCCAAGCACCGGCCCGTGTGCCCCCGACCACATCTGCCGCAAGCTGGGATACTAGCATTGGCGGGTTTGCTGCTCTGACCCCTCGAGCATGATGCTCACCCCATTTGATCATGCCTAGTCCTGGATGGAACACTCAACGCAAAGGATGCAGGGGCTAAAGATCTCAGGTGGGCTTGTTGTGGGTGCCCACCACCTGACCTTAATTGTGAGAACCTATCACTATCAGTCCTATCCCTCTTGGCCTTCCTCTCCCTCATGTGCACCGCCTCCATCTATTGGGGATACAAAACTATCCGAGGGAAATTCGTATCCTATTTGAACATAGCGGTCATACAATCTTTATCCAAATAGCCCGCCACGCTATGAACAAACCTGCTCACCCGCGCCCTCTGATCAACCACTAACTCCGGGGCGTATTTAAACAGGCGAGTGAACTCAAGGGCATACTCCTACACCATCATTCTCCCTTTCTTAAGATTCACGAACTCGGCTGCCTTTAGCTCCCGCATCTCACAAGGGAAGAACCGATCTAAGAACGCAACATGGAACTCCTCTCAAGTGACAGGACCTGCTCTAGTGGCCCTACTATCTTTCCATTATCAAAACCAGATATGTGCGACCCCTTTCAGCTGGTATGAGGCCAAGTTTTCACATTCAACCCCATTCACCCCTAGACCTGGGTGATCTTCATGATCTCATCAATGAACCCATACGGGTCCTCATCTACTTTTGACCAAGGAACTCTGGCGGGTTCATTCTCAAGAAATCCCTAACTTGAGCCTCCAACAAATTTCCATTTTATGGGACATGCGCAACTGCCTACTGGTTGACCTGAGTAGTCAAGGCCTGCGCGAGCATCTAAATATCTACCCTAAATTCAGCATGCGCAACTGGCTCCGGTGAATGGTGCTCCTGGACTGGTGGGGCTTGCCGGTTCCCGTTTCCGTTGCCATCCTTGTGGTCATCTCCATTTCCATTCCTTCTACCATTTACTCTTCGGGGAGCCATGACTCTGCAATCGCGAATAGTACGAATTGGAAGGATAGGGAGACATTTCATCGAACGACATAGATCATGAAAGAAGGAACATTTCCTAAATGTTTCATAGCCTCTTCGTCATAAGTGTTGCACGCTTCACACCCATGAAAAAGACTCTACTTAACGTGGCTTTCAGACACACTAGGACACTTCAAAACTATGGCTTTAATACCATGTTTGTCACGACCAGTACATAGGACAGGATCGTAACACGGGACAAGGAGCCCCGAGAGACTCCAAGTTGACCAATGGCATGAACATACATCTAACTCAATGACAATAAAGCGAAATACTTAGCATAACGACATAGTGGAAGCATAAACATAACATAACATGAAAAGTGAAACATACTACATACGTAATAGCTGAATTCTACCAATAGTCTAAATGCATCTAACATATCTAATGGGTTGATGGGACAACACCTCCAACTAACCCAACAAGTCTAGAAAACTGAACATGAAAAGATAACTGATATCAACTAGTCCTCGGAGAATAATGACTCACCAAGAGCTGGATGCAAAACTCCGGAACAAGATAATGACGATGTTGGGTCTGAAGATCAGAGCTTGTATCATAAAACAATATGACATAAAGTATACGGCTAGTACATGAAATGTACAGAGTACGCAAGGTAAGTAAAACCGCTTAGAAAAGTAAAATCATTTAAAACATGCATAATATAAACATAAACAAAATAAGAATCGGAGAATAGGGCTTGCATGCATTCTTTTTGAAAACATGATCTCAACATAACATAACATCATAACTGAATCGATTGACCGAAAGTTGAAATTTGATAATAATACATAAAAATGAACATTGGGTCAAACATGCTTTAGAACATATATAGACATGTATATCATGAATGAGGAATACGCATGAATGAAATCATGAGGAACAATGGAAGGCTCGCCTTTTAACCGACATACCACGATAGAACTTACGTGGTCCCAACTATCACACTCAAGTGGGTAGAGTCGTCCAAAGCCTTTCCGGGACTAAGGACGATAACATGATATCGATATCAAGCTCCTGGCCCAATAGGGCAGGGATAGATAACAAGGGAGGTCTCGAAGTAATATATATATAAATATATGTGTGTATAGACCTATGTTAGCGCATAGTTCTGAGACACAGGATGATCGACCCTTAGTCTACTCGGTGCTAGACACTACTCCCAAAAACATACATGTGCTCTCCATCGTTTTTCAATGAAGCTTACCATCGTCAATTGACGAAGCTCAAAAATCATTACATCTCAAATCTAAAATCATGCATATGAGAAGCATTATCTCAAAACATACCACAAGCTGACAGATAATTAGGAGTCTTCGCTCAAAAACGATATGGTAATCTTAACTTGGGAAAATCATGAATCAATCTTGAACATGTGGGCATTGCCCAATACCTTAACATGCTTGAAAATACTCAATTCACATTGAAAACATGATTATAGACATGGGTGGCTTGAAAACAGGCTTTTCATCATAATATCTCATCATAATCATACATTCATCACAAATCTCATCATTCATGAACTTTTCATAATTGGGCATTTTAATTTAATAAACTTAGTAGCTGATTTTTCATTGAAAATAAAGTAAAACTTGTCTATGAATCATAATTCAATAGTAGAAACATATTTAAATCATACCCATGTGGAGAATTAGGAAATTCATGCATTGGGTTAAAATCTCATAGATTAGACATAGGAATTCATGATTTAGAGAGGGATTGGGTATGGGTGTGAAAGGATTCACCTACTCATAACCCTACATACCTGGGGAAGATCATATTTTACCACTCCTTCAAAGCCCAATGGATAATTCAAGGAAAACTTGAAGAAGCAAGCTTGATCACCTCCCTAATTTTCTAACTTTGCATGCATGGATATGAATGAGCCTAGGATAGGTTTTACCCTCATAAAACACTGCATTTTCAGCCTTAAACGACATAATTTAGGACCCTGGGACATAGAAATAACAAAAATTCCCTTAATGAAATTCCTGAAATTTCTGCACTGGTGGTAACAACGACCGTCCTAGCGGGTCGTTCTTGGATACGATGACTCGTGGTATCCATCCGTCATCTCCACTGCCTAACTTCACATTCTTAGTTTCGATCGCATGAATCGATCGGATGATTCGTCCCTTCATACAACGCTTCATTATATCACCCGTTTTCCCCCCTTCACGACCTGCACCAAACCTTCCCACGAACTACACCACGACTCATTCCTCCTTCCTACGAGTCATGGTTTCCTTCCGTTACATCGACTAGAGGTTTTAATTCTTCTTCCCATGACTGCTCACCATGACCCATTTCTCCTCAGAATAGGTTGTCTTATGACCCATTACTCCCCCTTAGGCTTAGGTCCAGTCCCACCACGACTTTACACGATGACTCTTTGAAACAAACAATGGTTCAGTACTAGACCTGTTACTTCCAATTGCCACCCAGCCAGACCTCACCATGGATGCTTCCCATGGATCGTTGGTTGAACCAACAATCCGTTAAGTGACCCGTTCTATGGAATTTTCCCCAGATTCTGCCGACTTCCATTTTTAAATCCTGAGTCTAATCTTAGGCACTTTTGGGGTATTACAGGTATGTTAACAGTCTTCTCCATTGATGTATAGGATTTACTTGATCCAGGCACTACGTGATCATTTGTGACTCCTTATGTAGATGTAAAGTTTGGAATTTGCTCGGATCAACTGTTAGAGTTTTTCAATGTTTCTACTTCGACCGATGAGTTAGTTTTAGCTAAGAGAATCTATACAGATTGTAGCATTTCTGTCCATCATAAATATGTCATAGCTGACTCAGTTGAGTTTGACATGGTGGATTTTGATATCATTCTAGGCATAGATATTTATACTATTATTATGCCACAGTTAACTGTAGGGCCCGAGTAGTAGAGTTCGGGTTTGCACCAGTCATAGTTAAGGAAGGTACTCTAGTCATGCCCAAGGGTCATTTTATTACATACCTTAAGGACAAAAAGTTAATCTCTAAGGGGTGTGTCTATCATTTAGTAAGAGTTAGAGACTTCGATGTTGAGACACCATCCCATCAGTCAGTTCAGTTGTGAATAAGTTTCCATATGTCTTCCCAGATGATCTTCCCTAAGTCCCTCCAGATAGGGAAATAGATTTAGGAATATATGTTCTCCTAAGAAGCAGTATATCTCTATTCTGCCACATAGAATGGCTCCAACCAAGTTAAAAGAGCTTAAAGAGAAATTAAGAGATCTTCTTGATAAGGTATCATTCTCCCTAGTGTTTCACCTTGGGGTTCTCTAGTTCTCTTCGTGCACAAGAATGATGGTACTCTTAGGAAGTGTATTGATTACCATTAGTTGAACAAAGTAACCATCAAGAATAAGCATCCCCTTCCTAGAATTGATAACTTGTTCAAGCAGCTCAAGGATGTTACTTGTTTCTCAAAGATAGACCTCAGATCATGCTATCATTAGTTGAAAGTAATAAAAAGTGATATTTCTAAAATAGCCTTCAGGACTTGTTATGGTCTTTTTGACTTTGTTAATATGTCCTTTAGTTATACTAACGCCCTCCTACAACATTTATGGACCTCATGAATAGGGTATTTAAGCAGTATTTACATATGTTCATTATTGTGTTCATTGAGGGCATCTTAATTTACTCCAAAAGTGAGAATGATCATGCTAGTCACTTCAGAATATCTTTCAAACACTTAAGGACCATGAGCTATTCACTAAGTTTTTTGAGTGCATATTTTAGTTGAAGTCAGTGGCATTCCTATGCCACATAGTCTTTAGCAAGGGTATTCATGTTAACTCTTCAGAAGATTGAGGCAGTAAAGAGTTGGCCTAGACCCACAACCCCAATTGACATAAGAAGTTTCTTGGATTTAGCTGGTTATTACAAAAGGATTATAGAGGGTTTTCAACTATTGCTGCTCCATTTTAACTAAGTTGACTTAGAAGAAGGTCAAATTTAAATATTCTAAGGCTTTTGAGTAAAGCTTTCAGGAATTTAAAACCTATTTAACTATTGCTCTAGTGTTTACCTTACTAGAAGGTACAGATAGTTTTATGGTCTATTGCGATAGGTCCATAGTGGCCATAGGTTTTGTGTTGATATAGGACAGTAAGGTTATAACTTATGCGTCTACACTTCTTAAGGTCCATGAGAAGAATTATCTAACTCATGATCTTGTGTTGGCAGTGATAGTGTTCACATTAATGATTTGGCATCATTATCTCTACGGTGTGCATGTTGATGTGTTCACAGACCACAAGAGTTGACATTATGTTTTCAGCCAGAAGGAGTTGAAGCTCAGATAGAGAAGATGGCTTGAGTTTCTTAAGCGTTATGTTATGAGTGTTCTCTACTATCCAGGTAAAGCAAACATAGTTGCTGATAGTCTTAGAAGGCTATCTATAAGAAGCACAACTCATGTAGAGGAAGAGAAGAGAGCACTAGCTAAGGATGTGCATAGACTCTCACGCACAGGAGTTCGTCTCCTGGACTCCGAAAAAGTTAGTGTTCTTGTTAAAATGGGGTCGAGTCATATTTAGTAGTGGGAGTTAAGGAAAAATAGGATAGAGATCCCCTCTTGCTTCAGTTAATGATGTCGCGCCCCATTTTTTCCCTCGCGGGAAGGCGGGACCCAACATTGACGTCTCTTAAGGGTAGAAAAAGAGAGAGTCGCCACCTAACGAATTTAAGGTGCGTTAGGGCACCATTCTAAGCAAAGTTATTTCCT
>JACEIK010002767.1:61833-75495 GCA_018107945.1 Datura stramonium | reverse complement strand
GGTAGGTCAAAATTGGGTGTCAACAAATGAAAGATATCCACAAGAAGAATATGTTTGTCATGCCCCGAGTCTACACCACGGACGGAACACGGTACATGGAGTCACAAGTAACCCCAAGTCAACTCCTGGTCAATCATAACACTGGCATTCTGAGTAAACATATATACAGCGGAAACTTTAAAATAAAAATATAAAAAATATTAAAGTTGAATCATAAAGTTTAAAAACATTGGAACAAAACTGAAAGTCTGAAACCATGGTTGTGTCTGAAATCCACTACAACTGATGAGTTGCTGTGACAAACCCCCAGCTAACTCCAAATCCAGATAAAATAAAAATAGAACTGAATGAAATGATCTTCATCCTCGAAGGATGAGGACTCACCAATGGTGCAGCTGGAATCTTCTGGAGTAATCTGCTAACGAGGCTTTGACTGAGATCCTGCAGCTATATCTTAAAATGATATAGCATAAAAGGTATGCATCAGTACTTTGAATGTACTAAGTAAAAGGACTCACCAGGTCCGCTTGGTGCTAAGTCCTACCCTCACTGGATAATCCTAGACTGACTACTAAGCTGATAGCTTGAAACTGGGGCCTAAGACTAAGTTAGGAATACTTATATGGAAGCACCCTGAGAGTCTTATCGGACTGGATTCTGTAACTGGGTTCTAAGACTGGTCAAAGCTACTTATCTGGAAGTTTCATGATCGTCTAAAGAACAAATTGTAATCTGAAGCTGGGGTGCTAAGGCTGGTCAGAGCTTCTTATATGAAAATGTCATGACCACCTAAAGAACCACTAAAATCTAATATGGAGTCTAATTATGATAATTGGGAGGCACTACTGACACCTCGATATTTCTATAGTCAAACTGATCAACTGACATTTCTGACTAACACTGGGTATTCTAACATTCTGACTGAACTAAGATTTCAATACCAAGTACCAATATGGGAACCGCCAACACTGATAGAATCAAGCAAATTTCGATAATTAATCACTTATGCTGCAAGATTCTAGTTTCACTACATTCAAGAACTACGGCTAGAATTCATTATACAGGAACAAGCAACAACATAGTCCCAAACTGGTGGGAAAAATATCTACCATTAACATAAAAAATATTCCACATGAATTAAATGAAGTCTGACATGTAATTTCTTCACATTCAAAAGTTCCAGGGCTAGAACTGATATAGAAGACAGGGAAGATTTCTGGGGACACAAGGGAAGAACTATTCCATTGTTGAATTCCCACATACCCGGTGATGGAAATCCTGGAGATTATTCCTTGAAAAATTTGAGAAGGATCGATCTTCCTAACTTCTTATCTGAACCTTTCTTAGAGAAACTTTATGTTGACCTGTTGAAGAGATGAGAAAAAATGAGAGAAACCATTTGTTTCCCCCTCTAAAACCTCTAATTAAATCCAAAATAACGTAGTGTAGGGACTAGTAGGTGAGAAATTACAAAAGTAACCCTGGGAATTAAATCTGGAAACTGGCTGACAGGGTCCCAACAGGTCACTCTACGAGTCATTGGTTGAGACCATGACTCATTAGGACCTCTTGTTGGATCCACTGGCTGGGATGAGAAGGCACTAGTCTTGCAACGGGGTTCACTATGAATTGTTAGATAAACCAAGGGGTCGTTGGGTCCTCCCGTGGCCATTGGATAAGGAAAACTAATAGGCTAGGCAACGGGTGACACAACAACTCATTGGTTTAACCAACGAGTCATCGTGTCCAGTCGTTAGGTTCACTGGAGAGGTTTTTTTCAAAAGGTCTAAGTTTGACACAACGGATGTTGACAACGACTTGTTGTGGGAAACAACGAGTCATTGTTCCTCACATCTTCACTGGAAGGGGATCTTAGGGATTTCACTCCATGACTCTCACAACGGGTCGTGTTTCTAACAACGACTCATTAGTTAAGTCATTGGGTCGTGGGAAAGATTTATGAGTTGGGGAGACCACGACAGATAGGATGAATTGTTGTTTCTTGTCTCGTGGGTTCCCGTGAGACCAAGACCTGCTCACTACGACTGACACAATGAGTCGTTGGAGCTAACCACGACTCATTGTCTCAGTCATTCTGAGACAAATTTTTTCCCAGTTTTTCTTCTGAATTTTCTTGAAATGTCTATGTTTGGTCTAGGAAAGTTTTGGGGTGTTACAATATCTCTCCCTTGGGATAATTCGTCCTCTAATGAAGACTAAAATTGTAGGAAAACAGGGAAAAGAGTTGAGGCTTCCAGACTGATAGTATGAGCTAGTTTCTGAAGGAGTACTGACTTTGAACTGACTTAACCGTGCTAACAGAGTTAATGCAACTACAATGCACATAGAAAATCTAAATAGAGCTAATAAGTACGGAACTGAATAGAGTACTGAAGAGTAATTTAATACCTAATGTCGGAACTGAACTGGAAGGGAATAAGTGTGGGTATCTATCCATCATATTTGCTTCGGCTTCCCTCGTAGCTCCTTCTACATGCTGATTTCTCCACAAGAATTTGACTGAAGCTACCTCCTTATTCCTCAACTTACAAACATGACGTTCAGGGATCTGAACTGGGACCTCTTCGTACGAGAGACTATCTTTCACTGCCACACTATCTAATGGCACAACTGAAGTTGGATCATCGATGCACTTCTACAATAGTGACACATGGAACACTAGGTGCACAGATGCCAATTCTGAAGGTAATTCCATATCATAGGCTACCTTGCTAATTCGCTTGAGAATTTTGTAGGGTCCTACATATCTCGGATGGATCTTTCCTTTCTTCCCAAATCTCATCACTCCCTTCAATGGTGAAATTTTTAAATAAACCCAGTCATCCTTTGCAAACTCCAATTCTCTTCTCCTCACATCGGCATAAGATTTCTGACGGCTCTAAGCTATTTTCAATCTTTCTCTAATGAGTTGTACTTTCTGCATAGCTTCATGAACTGAGTCTGGCCCGATTAAAGTAGCTTCACCAACCACAAACCACCCAATAGGGGATCTACACCTCCTTCAATACAATGCCATAAACGAGGCCACTGGATACTGGAGTGGTAGCTTTTTTTGTACGCAAATATTATGAGAGGCAAGTGATCATCCCAACTTCCCTTGAAATCAATCACGCACACCCTCAACATATCTTCTAGGGTCTGAATAGTTTGCTCAGCTTGTCCATCTTTCTGTGGGTGAAAAGCTGTGTTGAGCTTCACCTGGGTACCAAGTCCCTTCTGAAAGGACTTCCAGAAGTGAGAGTTGAACTGGGTACCTCTGTCTGAGATAATGGATAAGGGAACCCCATGAAGTCTGACTAACTCCCAGATATAAAGCCTAGCATAGTCCTCAGCTGAATCTGTAGTTTTAACTAGGAGGAAGTGTGCTGACTTAGTCATGTGGTCTACTATCACCCAAATGGAGTCATGCTGTCCGAGGTAGACCTGTAATAAAATCCATATTTACTTCTTCCCACTTCCATGTGGGTATGCTAATATCATGAGTCATACCTCCCATTGTCTAGTGTTCTACTTTGACTTGCTGGCAGTTCGGGTACTTAGCTACAAATTCAGCAATGTCTCTCTTCATGCCGTTCAACTAATAAATATCCAGTAAATCACGATACATCTTAGTAGAACCAGGGTGTATGGAATATCAAACTGTGTGCTTCAGCCAGTATCTGCTGTCTTAGATCACCCACATCAAGAAAGAACAATCTATATTAACGAAGTACACCATCTCCCCTTTGGGAGAAAGCCTCCACTTCTTTTCTGCGAACCGCCTCCTTCAATTTCAGCAGTACGGGATCTTCATCCTACCTTAACTTAACCTCAACTACCAACGAGGAATCCGATCTACTCTGCACAACTACTCCACCCTTAGCTGTATCAACCAACTGTACTCCCAACCGAGTTAATTAGTGGATATCCTTTAACAACTCCTTTTTCCCTTCCTCAACACAACCATGCTCCCCATAAACACCTCTTTTTAGGGCATCAGCCACCACATTGGCTTTGCTCCGGTGATATAGCACGCTCATGTCATAGTCCTTCAGTAGCTCCAACCACATTCTCTGATGAAGATTTAGATGTATCTGACTTAACACATACTGAAGGATCTTGTGATCGATGAAAACACCACATGAGCCCCTGTCATGACCCAAACGTAGACCCGGATTGTAACATGGGACAAGGAGCCCCGAGAGACTCCAAGTCAACCCATGGCATGAACATACATCTAACTCAATCAATAAAATTGAATAAATCAACAAGATAATCATAGCGGAAGTTTAGATTTAACTTAACATCAGAATACACAAATTGAAGTTGAATAAATCTGTATGTCTGAAAAGCCTCTAAACATGACGAGTTGATGGGACAAGACCCCAACTAACTCAACCAAACTTAAACTGAAAATACATAGAGAAAGTCTAAATAAGTCTAGTCCTCGAGGGATGAGGACTCACCAACAACGTACGATGCTATCTCAGAAGGCTGACTATGAACGAGGCTGAACTTGAGAGTCAGTGTTGTATCATGAAATGATACAACATAGAGTATGCGGTCTGTACGTGGAATGTATTGAGTATGCAAGGTAAGTAAAACCTCTTAAATAAGTAAAATTATTTAAAGACATACATAATGTAAAACATAAACATTAAGAATTGAGAGTAGGGCTTGCAAGAATTCTTTCTGAAATCATGATCTTATCATAACATTACATATCATCATAACTGAATCAATTGACTCAAAGATAAAATCTTATAGTAATGAGTAAAACTAAACATTGAGTCAAACCTGCTTTAGAACATATATAGATATAGAAATCTCATGAATGATAAACATGCATAGATGAAATCACGAGGAACAATGTGAGACTCTTCTTTTAACTGACATACCACAATAGAGCTTACGTGGTCCCAACTATCACACTCAAGTGGGTAGAGCCGTCCAATCCCTTGTCAGGGCTAGAGACGATACCATAATATCGATATCAAGCTCATGAGCCAATAGGGACGGGGATAGCTCACAAAGAAGGTCTCAAAGAAATATATATAATAGTATAAACCTATATTGGCGCTTAGTTCTGAGGCATGGGGTGATCGACCCTTAGCCTACTCAGTGCTAGGCACTACTCCCAAAAACATTCATATGCTCTACATCATTTTTCAACGAAGCTCAACATCATCTATTGAAAAAGCTCAATCATCAAATACATCTCAAATATGAAATCATGCATATGAGAAGCTTTAACTCAAACCATATCACAAGCTGAGAGATAATTGGAAGTCTTCACTCCAAAACCATGTGGTGAGCTTAATTTGGGAAATCATAAATCATACTTTGAACATGTGGGCATTGCCCAAAGCTTTATCATGCTTGAAAATACTCAATTCAGATTGAAGATATGATCATAAATATGGGTAGCTTGAAAACCTACTTTTCATCATAACATCTCATCATAATCATACATTCATCACAAATCTCTTCTTTCATGAACTTTTCATAAATGGGCTTTTTAATTCCTAAAATTTGAAAGACGTTTTCAATTGAAAACATTATAAAACCTGCCCATGCTTCATGATTCAATAGTAGAAACATATTTAAATCATACACCCATGTAGAGAATTTAGGAAATTCATGCAGTGGGTTAAAACCCCATATATTAGACATAGAAATATCATGATTGAGAGAGGTATTGGGCATTGGTGTAAAAGGAATCACTCATTCATAACCCTACATACCTGTTGGTAGCTGATTCTTACACTTCTTTGATAGCCCAAACAGAAAGTTAAGAGAAATTGAGGAACACTAGGCTTGATAACCCTCTCTCACCTTCTACCTTGCATGCATGAATGTGAATGTCCTAAAATGAACTTAACCCCTTTAAAAGTCATCATTCATGACTCAAAACGACGTAATTTAGGCCTTAGGATCTTAGGAATTACGGAAAATCCCTTACTGAATTCGCAAAACATAACTATCAGATGGTCCCAATAAGGGATCTGACGACTCATCCTCTATGGCCAAGAATCGTGGCATCATTCGTGAAGTACACTACTTCTCAAATCTTCTAGGCTCATAACGAAAAACTTAATGGCTCGTTACCTGGTGACCCTGACTCCTGGTCATCATCCGTGATGTGCAGTGCCTCATCCTCCAAAAAAATTTTCCCTACTTGGTCACGACTTATCCCACTAATCGTAGGGACTGACCACGATCGTGGGGTCCTCCCATTAAGTACATTCTCTCTTTTTCTCCTTCTTACTCAACACCACTCCCCGCGAATGACCTAATGAGTCGTGGGGCCTGACCACGACTCATGGTCATGTCCATGGGAAGGCACTTCCCAAATTCCCAACTCTTCATTGGGAGCTCACCACGAGTCACATCACGACTCGTGGTTTGCTCACACGGGTCACATCATGAACCGTCTTGTTCCTGGTGCCAGTTTTTAAACTTTTCTCTATTTCAACTCCCAGGTTTGATCTTTGGTCTTCTGGGGTGTAATAGCCCCATATAGGTAGTGTCTCCATATTTTTAACAAAAACAGCATTGCTACCAACTCCAAGTCATGTGTCGGATAATTCTTTTCATGAAATTTGAGCTGTCTGGAGGCGTAGGCTATCACCTTACCCCGCAACATCAGAATGCAACCGAGTCCAACTCTGGAAGAATCACAATACACTACAAACCCATCTGTTCCTTCTGGCAAGGTCAACACTGGAGTGGTAGTGAGTCGAGTTTTTAATTCCTGGAAACTCTTCTCACACACATCTGACCACTGAAATTTCACCTTCTTCTGAGTCATCCTAGTCAGAGGGGATGCTATAGAGGAAAAACCTTACATAATGTGTCGGTAATAACCAATTAGACCCAAGAAACTTCTGATTTTGGTTGGGGAGGAAGGTTTGGGCTAGTCTTTCACTGCTGCTATCTTTTGAGGATCTACCTTAATACCCTCACCCGAAACCACATGACCAAGAAAAGTCATGGATTTCAACCAGAATTCACATTTGCTGAACTTGGCGAACAACTAGCGATCTCTGAGTATCTGAGATATTGCTTGAAGACTCTGTTCATCAGGTCCATGAAAGCTGTGGGGGAATTTGTGAGTCCATAGGACATAACCATGAACTCGTAGTGACACTATCGAGTCCTGAAAGCTATTTTTGGTATGTAAAACTCTATGACCCTTAGCTGATGATACCCCAACCTTAGATCTATCTTGGAGAAACAGCCATCTCCCTGAAGCTGATCGAATAAGTAATCAATCCTGGGTAGGGGATACCTGTTCTTGACTGTGACCATGTTTAACTAACGGTAATCGATTCACATTCTGTGGGTACCATCTTTCTTTCCCATAACTGGAGCACCCCAGGGAGAGATGCTGGGTCTTAAAAAATCCTTAACAAAATGGTCTTTTAGCTGCTCCTTCAACTCCTTAAGCTCAACTGGAGCCATTTTGTAAGAAGGGACGGAGATGGTCTGAGTATCGGGAAGAAGGACTATATCGAAGTCTATATCTCGCTCAGACGGGACTCCGGGAAGATCTTCGAGAAACACATCAAGGAACTCGCTGACAACTAGAACTGACTGGATAGTTGGGGTCTTAGAGCTGGAATCTTTGACCCGAACTAAATGAAAAATGCACCCTTTTGAAATAAGGTTTCTGGCCTTAAGGTAGGAAATAAACTAACCCATAGGCATTAAACTACTGTTTGTCCACTCTAAAGCTAGCTCATTAGGGAACTAAAACCTGAAGACCCCAGTTCTACAGTCAACTGAGGCATAACTGGAGTGCAACCAATCCATGCCAAGAATGAGGTCGAAGTCAACCATGTCAAACTCTACAAGGTAAGCTAAAATGACTTTATCGATGATTGAGACTGGGCAGTTTCTATACACCCGGCTGGCTCTAACTAACTTGCCAACTAGGGTGGAGACTGAGAATGGTTCTGAGAATACCTCTGTACTAATATCAAACTGGAATTCTACATAGGGAGTCACGAAACAAAGTGTGGCTCCTAGATCTAGTAGGGCATACACGTCTACATCAAAAAGGCATAACATACCCATGACCACGTCAAGTGAGCTCTCCTGATCCTAACGAGAAGATAAAGCAAAAAAATGGTTTTGGCGCTGGCCACCAACCGTAAATGAAGTGTTGGCTTGCTGAGCTGGTCGGCCTACTGGAGCTACTGAAGTAGTGGACTGTGACCTTGTAACACCCCAAAAGTTTCCAAGATTTAAAACCAGGAATTTGAAATGGCTCAACAGAAAATCTGCAAATAATGCCTCAAAACGACTCATCCAACGAGTTGTTAGATTTAATGGGTCGCTAGAGGCAGTCATTGGAAGTACTTCAGAAAAGGTGCTAGGTGATGCCACGAGAGGAGGTACGAGTCGTTGTGGGAGATAATGACTCATTGGAGGAAGTCGTGGTGAGTTTGAAGTCTTGGCTACTCAGAGGGAACGAGTCAGGTGATGACTCGTTGGTTTCCATAACGGGTCGTCATGAGGAGTTGTGGTTTGGAGTCCAAGGTTCTAGGTTAGTGGCAACAGATGGTTATAACAGGCCACTGAAGCTAGAAACGACCCCTGGAGTCAATCGTTGGAAGGGACTTAAGGATGGTCATGACGGAAGGATTAACGAGTCATTGGATCAAGTAATGAGTCGTCGTGTCGGTCGTTGGATGGGTTGCAGGTTGGGAAACCAGTGGAGTTAACGAAAAGTGGTGATTAGTCATTAGATAAAGTAATGACTCATTTTGTTGGTAATTGATTGAGGAAGCAGGAACCGTGAAATAGACCCTTGAAACAACGGATTTACCACGAGTTGTGGAGAGGACCACGACTCGTGGTGAGGGTCGTGGTTTCAGATCAGGTAGATTTTTATGTTTTTCCCAGGGGTATTTTGGTAAAGTCGTACGCTTTCAGTTTTAAAATAACGTTGTTTTGGGCTTTTAAGGGACGTTTTAGGGGGTTTTCAAGCCTAACCTCTCATTCTCTAAAATCTCCTTCCACTCCTCTCAAGATCAAGGATTGAACCAAGGATTTCCTCAAGGCTTCAAGGTGCAAGTTTGAGTCGAATTTCTCCTACCAGGAATGTGGGTTTTTCAGCAAGGATATTCTCCCATCCTTGTGCCCCAAAATGTTTTATCAAAAATCCGATTTCAATATTTCTAGAAAAGAATGACCTAGGGTTTCCATTGATGGGTGATTTCTTCTATGTCTTCTATGAATTCTAAATCCCATTAGGATTATGAGTTAAATATGTTTATGGAATTATTTTATTATCTTGAATTATGGGCTAGATGGTGAAAATACGTGATTATAGAATCTTCTTCATGAGATGGCTTAAAATTTGATTGGGATTTTATTATTTTTCACTCGACTATATCAATGACCCATAACCATGCCTAAAATATCTGAAGATCGTAAGAACTCCCTTAAAAACTAGAATATATGATTTCATAAATATGTTGAGATGAGATTAGAATTTATGGGCTTGATCAATTGAAAGTAAGTACGTGTTTTCATTATATTTTCGATGAAACTGTGTTGGGTATGAGGTAAACCTATGACAACGGATTAATTATTGTATCTTTCTTATGAATTTGAGTAAGTTTTGAAATGGGTTTTATGAAATGGAAATGTTTATTTCTCCCATGATCTCGTTGTAAATGTTTTAGGTGTCAGTTATGTGTTTTGGCTTTCTGTAAATCTAAATATATAAAACAACGTATCTATGCTAAAGTGTAAATTGGACCTATGGATCCTACATGACCCTATGTTATATGTTGTATGATTTGAACTCCGAACTAGAATGTTCTTGAAGTTTAATGTATGATATTAATCTATAGATGTTCGTAAAGGTAACATGTGTGAATTAAATGTTGATTTGGTACTATGATGACATGAATTATGGCGATAAAGCATGAGAATGATCCTTCAAACATTTGGTCTTCTTTTTAGTAGAAAGTAGCCCTAATCCTTTATAAACGAATGTTGTATGACAACGTTAGTAAATGTTCATGTTTCTGATTAGCTGAAGTAGCATAGACTAGATGTATAATGTCAAATCAGTACGCCTCATGTTCTAGTCAGCGTGGGACTCTCCATAGCCGAGAATGTTTCCCTTGGATAGTCAGGGACTCTCCATAGCAGAGGATGACTCCCTTAGTTCATTCCGGACAATCCATATCTGAGAATGTATTCCCTAGTTTAGTCAGGGACTCTACATAACAGAGAATTACTCCCCTAGTTCAGTCGAGACTCTCCATAGCAGATAATGAGTCCCTAGTTCAGTCCGGGACTCTCCATAGCAGAGAATGACTCCCTTAGTTCAATCGGGACACTCCATAGTATAGAATATTTCCCTTAGTTTAGTCGGGACTCTCCTAAGCTGAGAATGTTTCCCCTAGTTCAGTTGGGACTCTCCATAGCAGAGAATGACTCCCTTAGCCCTTAGCTTATGTTATCAGTATGGCTCAATTCTGTATGATTTAGGATTCAATTTAAAATAGATATAATATTAAAAAATGCAGAGTCAGTTATCAACAGATATTCCGTATAGTGTGTGATACTACCCTCAACTTCGTCTATCATTAAATGTTCAGTACTTTACCCTTATGCATAAGCTTGAGGATGTTCAGAATAAGACTTCCAAATGAAAGTTTCATGTATATATATATGTGTATAAGTCAGAGAAGAATTGTTAGACTCTAAATCAATTATATGTCAGTGTACTCAGTTATTTCCTTTTTGTATACTTATATTATATTTTTTGTTTATTACGTCTCCCCGCATGCTCAGTCCATTCCAAGTACTGACCGCATACTTTATGTGCTATATCATTTCATGATATAGATTCAGGTACCCAGACTCAACCCCACGGGTAGACACGCTCCTTCCTCCATTTTAATGGATTGTGGTGAGTCCTCATCTCTCGAGGACGAGGTCTATGTTCTTATTTAGTTGTATTTCAGTTATCTGACTTTAGGAGTTAGCAGGGGACCTGTCCCAGCAACTCATTAGTTTATTAGAGGCTTCCAGACATGTGTAATAAGATTCAGTCTATGTATTTTGTTTTGCTAGATTATGTCCTTAAATGTTAAAATTGTCTCTTGAAATTAGCTTTCGCTCAGTTATGTTTCATTAGCTGTGTATATTGTTAAGTGTTGTGCTATGATTATTCCATGGGTTTATTTGGAGCCTCTTAGGGTTCCTTGTCCCGTGTAACAACTAGGGTGTAACCTCAGGTCGTGATAAACTTGGTATCAGAGCCAAGGTTTAGAGTGTCCTAGGGTGTCTGAAAGTCGCGTTAAGTAGAGTGTTCTTCATGGGTATGAGGCACGCCACACTTATGATGAAGAAGCTATGAGATGTTTTAGGAATGTTCCCTTTTCTCCATGATTCTTATCGTGCATAGAGTTTGAAACACTACCAGTTCCTCCCCTGACTCGTTCTTTACACACTCACAGATAATGCCTCCCGGATGAGCAAATGGATGAAGATATGGTAATGGCCGCCAGCAGGTACCACCAGCCCCGGCGAACCCGGTGGACGACCATGTTACTCACACCGAGTTCCGAGAAACCCTTAATATGTTAGCACAGGCCATGACTGCCCATTTTAATGAACAGGCGATGGCTTGTGTTACCCAGAATGGTAATGTAGCAACGGCAAGGGTAAGAGACTTTCTCCGAATGAACCTGCCCAAATTCTTGGGGTCAAAGGTAGATGAGGACCCGTATGAGTTCTTGGAAGAGATTCAGAAGGCCACCCAAATCACGGGGGTGACAGCATCCGAGAGCGCATACTTAGCCTCATACCAGCTTAAAGGGGCCACCTATATATGGTTTTGTCAGTGGAGAGACAATCGGGGGATTGGAGCATGCGCCGTAGGCAGGGATGAATTTATGACTGCGTTCCTGGACAGGTTTTTTCCTAGGGAGTTAAGAGAGGCAAAGGCAGCAAAATTCATCAACTTGAAACATAAAGACATGACTGTCCAGGAGTACGCATTGGAATTTACTCGATTATCCAGTTATACATCGGAGATGGTAGCCGACCAGAGGACTCGAGTAAGCAGGTTCATGAACGGAGTGTCAGACTCCTCGATTAAAGAGTGCAGGACTGCCATATTGCACAAGGATATAGATTTTCCACATTTGGTGATATTCACTGAACAAATGGAAGCGGAGTAGGTGAAGGAAAAAGAGAGTGAGGCTAAGAGGGCCAGGATAGGAGATTTAGAGTTTTCCCCGCAAAGGACGAGTGGTGGACACTACTCACATTTCCAGCAAAAATCATAAACCCTAGCATTTTTGACAGTCAGTGCTCTGTACAAACTAGAGTAAGGTATATTACGTATCCGTTGTGTACCAGCTGTGGGAAGCACCACTTTGGAGAATGCATGGACGACTTGGATGTTTGTTTTTGGTGCCACAAGTTGGGCTATAAGCATCGAGATAGCGCAATGGCGAAGAGAGGCGAGAGTAGATCCTTGGCTACCTCTTCAGTAGCTCTGATAGCCAATTCATTTCAGCAGGGTGCATCATCCAGCCCGGGTGGCAGACATCGTCAAAACAGCTCTTATGCCCTAACAGCGCACCAGGATTAGGGCAAGTCACCAGTAGTGGCCACAGGTATGTTTTGAATTTTGTTTTACTCTTTGCATGTTGCCAACCCCAAAACCTCGATGTTGAATAAGGAGCTCTGTGATGGTTGGTGAAAGGAGATGGTCGTTTTATGGTGTGAATAGTTGTTTGTGTAAGGCTTTCAGTGAAGGTTAGAGGTGAAAGGGAAGCTAGGAGTTAGTGAATCAGCCCCAATCTTGAGAAAGACTCAGGAGCCTTTAGGGGAGATGGTAAGTAAATAGATATACAAATAGCAAGCAAGAGCCAATACCNGCCCCAATCTTGAGAAAGACTCAGGAGCCTTTAGGGGAGATGGTAAGTATGTACGACAAGTCAAATCTTGAGTATGCTAATAGAAGAGTTCCAGACCTAACAGTTGCGATATCTCAATCCCTTTAGGTTCAGATAACTTCTCTTTTATTTCAGTTGAAGTTAAGTTATACCCATCCCCACGTGAAGATTTTTAGATAACCGCTTCAGACAGCGATGCTAGACTTACTCCACAAATCCTTAAGGCTCACCTTCGTGTTATGAATCAGCTATGTCTGTCAACTCATTCCTTCCAGTACGTTCAACTCGAATTCAATCTCTAGAAGTTGCTTTAACAGCCTAGTAGTTGAGGGTACCCCATGTATGTGCTTAGTTTTAGATGTCATGAATGATTCATGCTCATGAGTCCTTTACATTAAGTTAGACCGGATATTATGAATTCTATCCTAGTATCATAAAGCGATTTGCGAATAATGACTCAGTATGCACTAGATCAATGTCAGTTAGGGGGGAAAGGATTCTTTTTAGTGTTTTATTTAGTTCCTTGGCAGTTGATCTTGGGCATAATTGCATGCCCAAGTGCTACTTTATAACTCAATTTAGTCTTGTTTATCTACTTATTTATATATATTCTCATGTGATTTTATTTAAATGTGAATATATACTAACCAACATGATTAGTCCTTATTTTTGAAGGTTAATAATGCATTTGAGGAACTAATTCATGATTTTGTGAAGTGGAGGAATG
>JACEIK010002767.1:33794-45086 GCA_018107945.1 Datura stramonium | reverse complement strand
ACGATTTGATAAATATGTTGAGATGAGATTAGAATTTATGGGCTTGATCAATTGAAAGTAAGTACGTGTTTTCATTATGTTTTCGATGAAACTGTGTTGGGTATGAGGTAAAACTATGATAATGGATTAATTATTGTATCTTTCTTATGAATTGGAGTAAGTTTCGAAATGGGTTTTATGAAATGGAAATGTCTATTTCTCGCATGATCTCATTGTAAATGTTTTAGGTGTGAGTTATGTGTTTAGGCTTTCCGTAAATCTAAATATATAAAACAATGTATCTATGCTAAAGTGTAAATTTGACCTATGGATTCTACATGACCCTATGTTATATGTTGTATGTTTTGAACTCAGAACTAGAATGTTGTAGAAGTGTAATGTATGATATTAATCTATAAATGTTCATAAAGGTAACATGTGTGAATTAAATGTTGATTTTGTACTATGATGACATGAATTATGGCAATAAAGCATGAGAATGATCCTTCAAACGTTTGGTCTTGTTGTTAGTAGAAAGTATCCCTAATCATTTATAAACGAATGTTGTATGACAACATCAGTAAATGCTCATGTTTCTGATTAGCTGAAGTAGCATAGACCAGATGTATAATGTCATATTAGTATGCCTCATGTTTTAGTCAACTAGGGACTCTCCATAGCCGAGAATGATTTCCTTGGATAGTCAGGGACTCTCCATAGCAGAGAATGACTCCCTTAGTTCAGCCGGGACTCTCCATAGCAGATAATGAATCCCTCGTTTAGTCGGGGACTCTCCATAGCAGAGAATGACTCCCTTAGTTCAGTCGGGACTCTCCATAGCAGATAATGAATCCCTCGTTTAGTCGAGGACTCTCTATAGCAGAGAATGACTCCCTCAGTTCAGTCGGGACTCTCCATAGAAGAGAATGTTTCCCTTAGTTCAGTCGGACTCTCCATAGGTGAGAATGTTTCCCCTTGTTCAGTTGGGACTCTCCATAACAGAGAATGACTCCCTTATTTTATTATATCAATTTGGCTCAATTCCGTATGATTCAGACTTCAGTTTAAGACAGATATAATATAGTATAGTGTGCGATACTAGCCTCAACTTTGGCTCTCATTAAATGTTCAGTACTTATCCCTTATGAATAAGCTTGAAGATGTTTTAGAATATGAGTTCCCAATGAATGTTTTAAGTATATGTGTGTGTATGACTCATAAAAGACTTGTTGCGCTCTAAATCAGTTATATGTCAATGTACTCAATTATTTCCTTTTTGTATACTTATATTATTTGTTTAGTTTTTTATGTCTCCTCGCATGCTCAGTACATTTCAAGTACTGACCGCATACTTTATGTGCTATATCGATTGATGACATAGGTTCAAGTATAAAGACTCAGCCCCACGGTAGACACGCTCCTTCCTCCATCTCAATAGATTGTGGTGAGTCCTTGTCTCTTGAGGATGAGGTCTATGTTCTTATTCAGTTGTATTTTAGTTATCATACTTTAGGAGTTAGTTGGGGACCTGTCCCAGCAACTCATCAGTTTAGTAGAGGCTTTCAGACATGTGTAATCAGATTCAGTCTATGTATTTTGTTTTTCTAGATTATGTCCTTAAATGTTAAAATTGGCTCTTGAAGTTAGCTTTAGCTCAGTTATGTTTCATTAGCTGTTTATGTTGTTAAGTGTTGTGCTATGATTAAGCCATGGGTCGACTAGGAGCCTCTCCGGGTTCCTTGTCCTGTGTTATGACTGGGTTGTTAACTCGGATCGTGACTGACCTCCCCCGTCCTGCTGACGGGCATTCATTAAGACGATGACAAAGCTGTACACAACCAAAACAGACCTCTCGACCCTAAAGACTCTCTCTTGGATTATTCTTGACACACTTAGGGCAAGCTGGGTAGCTGTAGCGGTTGCTGGTGCCATGACTCTGTGATTGTGAGCCAGATGCTCCACCCCTATGATCCTTGCGGGACCGAAAGGTAGGGCGCTGGCTGAACTAGGTGTAGAGCCCTCTGCTACTGGTGTTGTTGCTAATGTTGGTGGCTACTACTGCCAGATATTTGATGGCCATAATCTGACTAGTCGGTTCTCGCCCATTTTTTTGTCCCACTCCAGATCTCTTTTAATTTTCCTGCCTCAATTTGTTGGGCATGAAGTATTAGGCTGGAGATCAATGTCCTTGAGAAGCATTGTTGTCCTGCAATGCTTAATGACCAAATTTGAAACTCCATTAACAAACTCAAGCATGCAATCCCTTGGCTCGACTACCATCTCTGGAGCATATTTAGACAACCTGGTGAACTCCAGTGCATATTCTTCTACTGTTTTGTTGCCCTACTTCATGTTCATGAATTCTTCCACCTTTACCTCCCTGAGCTCCCGAGGGAAGAACCTATCTAGGAAGGCTGTAGTCAACTCCTCCCATTCCACATGTCTTGCTCCTGCTGGTCTCCCCTCCTTCAATTGTTCGTACCAGATCTGGGCTACCCCTTTCAGCTGGTAGGAAGCCATATCGGCACTCTCCGAGGAACTGACACCCATGATCAGAGTGATCTTTCTAATCTCATCCACGAACTCTTGTGGGTCCTCTCCTACCTTAGATCCACGGAAATCTGGAGAGTTCATCCAAGTGAAGTCTTGGACTTGGGCAGCTGCTGCGGACCCATTATTGTTTATTGGAACCACTTGCTGGTTCACCTGGTTTGTAACTATCTGTCCGAGCAGCTAGATAGCCGTCCTAAACTCTACAGTAGACACAGAGTCGTCTTGAGGTGCAGCTGGAGCTGGCAGGGAAGGTCGGTGAGCGTTACCAACCCTTCTTCCATTACCACATCGTGGAGGCATGATCCACTAAAATGAAATAGAGCACGAGTTAGGAGGACGATTCTCGAATTGAATTTCAACGCACGTTTGGGAGTACATAGAGGATGGAAAGAAAGAGTTATTATGGATGTACATAGACTTTCATGTTTGGGAGTTCATCTTCTAGACTCCGAAGAGGGAAGTGTACTTGTACAAAATGGGGCTGAATCGTTGCTAGTAGTAAAAGTTGAGAAAAACAAGATAGAGATCCCACCTTGCTCCAGCTAAAGGAAGATGCCCATAAGTAGAAGGTGTTAGTTTTCGTACAAGGGGGGATGCTATCTTGAGGTATCAAGGAAAGTTATGTGTACCAGATGTAGATGTTCTGAGAGATAAAATCATTGCAAAAGTGCACATCTCTAGGTATTCAATTCACCCAGGTTCCACGAAAATGTAGCATGATGACCTAAGGGAAGTCTATTGGTGGAATAGTATAAAGAGAGATACTACAGACTTTGTTGCTAAATGTCCAAATATTCAGCAGGTTCAGGTCGAGCACTAAAGGTAATGTGGAGTGGCTCAGAATATAGCACTCCCCGAGTGAAAGTGGCAGATAATCAATATGGACTTAAGCATTAGTCTACTGCGATCCCGACGACAACATGACTCTATTTGAGTAATCATAGATCAAATGACCAAGCCAGCCCACTTCTTACCCATATAGACTACAGACATAGCTGAGAACTATATCAGACTATATGTCTGTGAGCTATTCAGACTTTATAGAGTCCCATTATCAATCATTTCAAATAGGGGAGCTTAGTTCACCATCCAATTTTTGAAGTCATTTCAGAAAGGATTGGGTTCAAAGGTGAACCTTAGTATATCCTTTCATCCACTGATGGATAGTCAGGCAGAATGTACTATCTAGACTTTGGAGGATATGCTAAGAGCTTGTGTTATTGACTTCAAGGATAATTGGAATGACCATTTGTCTCTCATAGAATTTTCATATGATGACAACTATCACTCCAGTATTCATATGGCTCCTTATGAGGCTTTCTATAAGCGAAGGTGTAGATCCCTAATTGGTTGGTTTGAAGTTGGTGAAACAGAGTTAATAGGGACGAATTTAGTACAGTAGGCCGTGGAGAAGGTTAAGACCATTCAGAAGAGATTGAAAACTGTATAGAGTCACCAAAAGCTTATACTAATGTTAGGCGCAGGGATGTAGAGTTTTTGGTGGATTATTGGGTTTATCTGAAGGTTTCACCCATGAAGGGTGTCGTAAGATTTTGAAAGAAAGGAAAGCTCAGTCCTAACTATATTGGTCTATACCGGATTGCATAGAGGATTTGCAAGGCAGCCTATGAATTGGAGCTGCCAACCAATCTAGTAGCAGTCCATCCAGTTTTCCACATTTCTATGCTTAAGAAGTGTGTGGGTAACCCCTCACAATTTGTGCTTACAGAAAGTGTTGGGGTGAAAGATAGCTTGTCGTATGAAGAGGTTTCAGTCAAAATTCTTGATCATTAGGTTCACAAGTTAAGAACCAAAGAGGTAGCGTCAGTAAAGGTCTTATGGAGAAATTTGCTTACCAAAGAGGCTACATGGGAAGACTAGGAGGATATGACGACCAGATACCTTCACTTGTTCACTTCCCAAGAAGAATACACCAAAGGTAATAACCTTTCCCTTAGTTCGTTTCAGCACATATATCTAGTGTTTGTATGTTCTTAGCCTTTACATTATGTATGTGCCTTGTATTCTCTATTCATGATTTAAGAGGCCAATAATTCAAGGATGAATAATCCCAAGGGGGAAACATTATAATGCCTCAGACTTTTGGGCTAAGTTTGAAACAATCTAGGAATGTTGATAGACCTGAACCCAATAATATTTCATAGAAACTAGGTGTTGAGATAAATTCTTAAGTGTGGGAAGTGAATTGGATATGAATTAAGGTCATAAGGAACTTCTAGCACAAAGTTGAGGTGAAAACCTTCTTATCAATTCAGTTTTCATATAAGTTCTTACAATACTAAACTTTAAATGACTATAAGTCCCAATTATGAAGTATTTTTGGGTTATTCTACCCATAAAATTGAATCCCTTTGAGTGTTATTTCCAATGCATCTGATCTTGTATCAATCAGAGTTCGAAGTAAAAAGTTATTGGCATTTTAATATGGCACTATCAGTATAGGCGCTTAGCGCCCGGGACAAAAATTTAGTAGAGTGGCACTATAGCAGGTGCGGTGCACTTGGGGATTACTTAGGGTGCCACTATAGCAAGCGCAGCGCACCAGGGGCCAAATTTCAAAAGAATAGGGTGGTCCTATAGCAGGCATGGAGCACCAGCCCGTGTCCCGACCCTACTTCTATATATATCTTATGTTTTGTGTGGGAAATTAATCCAAACATTACCCTTGCGATAGCCAAATGTCCAGACTCTATTTTGTCTCTAAGTTTTCACAGTTTTGAATAAGATTAAGCCCTCCAAACATCTCCAATCACAAATTCCTCCAAGGAAAGTCTTTTTCTTTATTCCTAAGGCTAAGTTAACGATTCCTAACACTAAGCTATGGGTTCTAAGGCGGTTCTTAATATAAAACCCTAGAAATCATTGAGGAAACCAATTCGTAAGGTCTTAGAGTTAGCTCTTGGAATTCTTCGTTGAAGATTGGAGCATTTGAGGTATGTAAGGCTATTCATAGTGAGGAACTTTGCTCTTCTTCCCAACCTACATCTTAAGTTTCAGTTTTAGAAGAACCTAAGAGTTAATATTTTACCCAAAAGTCTATGAATTGTATTTTCTTCCTTATAATCGAGGTTATACATTGTTGTTCCTTGATTACTATATTGATATCCTTATCTATCATGATTGTTGATTGATGTTCATGTTTGTTCTACCACATGAACCTTTTTTTACTAAAACTACATGAAAATATAGTCATACAATTTAAATTCCTTATATTTATGAGAAGAAGTAGCTTTCAAGTTTTATGAAAAGCATCTTGAGAGAAAGTCCATGCAATCATACTTAGCTTTAAACACATGACTTTTTTAGAAAGAAAACAGAGTACAATTTTAGAGAGTATTTCAACAAAGACTTTAAGTTTGATCAGTTTTAGTTTCATCGCATGATTTTCTGAAAAGAAGGTGAAAGAATATTTTTGAAACACAGTTTCAAGCATAGAATCTCACCAGCATTATTCTATTTTATACATAGAAGCTCACCAACATGACACAGTTTTGAGCATTGAAGTTCCCCTGCATAACACAATTTTGAGCATAGAGGCTCACCGGTAGAGTATAGCTTTGAGCATAGAGGCTCACCAATTATTATACATCTATATTAATTTTGAGTTAGAAAGGCTCCACAGAGATGTTTCAGATACCTTAAATAGACATAGTTTTTATATGAGCATAGTTTTTGGGAGGATTATTTATCACTGAGATGGGTGAAGGGTTCAGATAACCTAAAGCTCAAGAACTATATAACCAGCGTATGTTAGGAACGTATTGTTGGTTCAGGCATCTCATCAGATAGCCCTAGTAAGGGTGTAGTATGGATCCTCTATTTAGTTACTCCCTTGCCCTGGCAAGGCTTTGGACATCTCTCCTAACTAGGCCAGAGGTTGTACATCATATGCTCATTTATGCTGTAGGTTGGTTAAGAGAAACTCCCAACTAAAATAAAGTATTTCAATAAACTTATTTTGATGTATAGTTTTCAAATACATAATTGTTTTACACAATATTTATACTTGTATTTTGTTGTATCATTTAGAGCATTCAGTTTTCTTTAAGTTTACTCACTCAATTTAGTATTTCAGTTTAAGCTATTATTTCATTCAGCTATATTTCATATTGTACATTACCACGTACTAACTCCATTTGGCGCTACATCTTTTTATGATGCAAATTCAGGTATACCGAACTAGCAGTAGATGTATCCACAGAATCTTCTTCATTCAGCATGGGTGAGACCTCCTACTTTCCGAGGACTCTAGTTTTCTCTTGCTTATTTAGTAATAGTAGTGGTAAATCATTGAAATAGCCATGAGAAACTTGCCCTGACACCCATTTTGCAGTATTTAGAGGCTTTTTAAACTAGACATAGAGTTGATGCTATTTTTGTTACTTATTAACATTTTTTATTTTGTTTTAGTTATTGAATTTATTTCCTTCTACAAATGAGCTTATTGACCCACTTCTGTATAGCTACCTCAGTTAATAGTAAGTCAGGCCAAGGGTTCACTTGAACTATTAGTGTCCGAGTGCTGGCTACGCCCAGGGGTAGGCTTAGGGCGTGACAAAATCTAATCATAGAAAAATAAGTATTGTGTACCTTTCCCTCTTAGGATGTCGTGAAACTCACTGAATGGACCTTTGATCCTCCGTCCTTTTATGCGGTTCTATGATTACCTGTATACTTTAATCAACAAATGTCAATAATAAATTAATGGTACTCAATGAAAGGGTTCTTCTCCCCTGGTCCTTCAAATAAATCAGAAGATGATCGTTATGCCAATACGACCTATGAACATGGGTACCCATCACTGGTTGCTCAACTGTTCAATGCTTGAATACAAACTATATAGTAAATACAACTTACATTTTTTGTTAACCAATTCCATCTTGTTGATAGCTCCACTCTGTCTCGGGTCATATTATTTGCGTTAAGATCCTTATGCAAGTGATTTCAGTATAGCTATCTAAGTTAATCAATACATGCTTAGTCATAATTAAACAATATGTGAAAGAAATTATTACCAGAACATCATCAAATTGACATTTTGACACACTTCCTAATGACGAATATTATGGTTTAGCCAAGGTTACTTCGTAAACATCCTTTTCCCCTATTATCGTGTATTACATGTAGAGGAATGGGTTTGGCCATCTGCTTGTTTTCCTCGGCTTCCTTTTCATAGTTGTTCTTGGACCTTTCATTTAGAAACTCTTTTAGGTGTCCATTTTTTATGAGTATTGCTACCTCTTCTCAAAGATGCCTATAGTCCCTGGTCCTATGACCATAAGACCCACGATAATCACACGAGAGGTTCTGATACCTAGAGTTAGGATCAGATCTTATAGGCTTTGGAAAATGGGTCACTTTGATATTTTTTATGATTGAAACCAACTAGGTTGGATTGATGTTGAAGAAATACTCAGATAGCTTTGAAACCTCTTCGAAGGCTTAACTACTTCTTTGATTTGAAATCTCTTATGTCCCTGACCCTGTCATTTCAGCTATCTAAATGAGTTTTATCCGCTGCTTAAAAGCCTCAGCTCAAACTTGGTCTTGCATTGGGAGGATATGGAGATTAGCGGTTTTGGGACTTCACAAGTTTTAGATCTGACTCCCACTGGTTTTGACTTTTTACAAGCTTTGTGTCCTATTCCCACAATTTAAGAATCTTTTCATGAGACTCATAGAATTCATCTCCAACCCAAACTTTTTTACTTATATCAGTTATGGACATCTACGCAAGTTGTAGCCTCGAATTCTTTCAGCCTTTCTTTCAACATGAAGGAAGCAACCGAACATTTAAGGTTCAAACCCTTCATGAAGAATTTCATAGCCTAATCATTCGATACCATCAATAGCAACATCCTTTCCCTTTGAACCTAACAACAAAATCTCAAATTGGCTTGGTGTACCCTTGCTCGATCTTGAAAATATTTATCCTTTTGGCTTGTACCTTCCTTGCGTCGACATCTGCCTTTGTGAAATCATTTGCATGCATACTAAATGAATTAATAGAATATTCAGCTAATAAAGAGTAGCATCTAAGTTCTCCCCCAGAAAGGGTCTCTTCGAACATCTTGGACATGACCGATTCAACTTTTTCTTTGATAAAGTTGTTCCTTTTGACATCCATGGTAAAGGCAAGGATATGCTCGTGTGGGCCTTTCATCTCATATGACTTCAATATATGCATCTTGAACCCCTTTGGAATGGGTCTTTGGGTCATACTAGCTTTGTAAGTCAATTGGGAATAGCTCTGCGATTCTAGACCTTTCTAAAGCGGAGGTGCCCTCGGAATGTGATTCAAATAGGTATTCAGCTCCTATAAGCCAGACCTAAGTTCCTTCTTGAGAAATTCCACCATTAGCACCAGCGTCACCAAAATATCAATGTTGGCTTTCGATATGTTATCCCAATATTTTTCTGAACAATCTTCAGCTTTTGGGTAGTCCTCTAGATTCCTTCGTGGTGCAGAGGTTCCCGATGGTGGTTGTTTATTTATTGTGGCATTATTAGAGGCCATCATGATTAATGTGTCTTTAAACTCTACCAATTTTAGATCTTGAGATGTCATGCGATCTATTATGAATTTTTGTTGTGAGGTCAAAAGTTGTAAAGCTTTGGCGTCCATGTCAGCTCGGCCCTTGTTTCTTTGTAGACCTACTCCCATAGAAACCCTTCTCCCTATTCCCCTTTGTTTATTCATGTCGGCCAAATCTATATTCTCTAGATCTTCCTCAACTTCATTAGTAGGTATAATATGCCTTTCTGAAGACATGTATGGTCTTAGGTCTCCCTAGGGAGCCGCGAATTAGTTGCACTTTCATTATTTTAGTCCACAATTGTCATGAGTGATTCTCGAAAGACAAACAGATTTAAGCTAATGACAAGATAAAGTAGTGAGTTAAACCAACATATAACTATCTTGGCCCCACAGTGGGCGTTAAATTAATTACTATAAAAATGTTATAGTTGAATTTGTTATGAGTTCAACACGTGTCTTAATTTAATTAGTTGATTAGCGTATTAGAAGTTAAATATGTATGTAAATGAATTAAATAAAATAGTTATGAATCCAAAACAAATCAAGTGGAACGGTAAAGCTATGTTGCTTAATGTGTGAGCTGGACCTGAGATAATATCGTGTGATTGGTCTTAGGTCTGAAGATGATCTAATATGGAAATGCTTCAGAATTAAGACTTAGTAAATTATAAAAAAAATTGGAGCACAAGAATACAAGTACGTTGTTTTTACTATTTTTCAAAATCCAACCCCTTACAAGTATTTAGAGACTATTATTTATATGCAACAATCGTAATATATCAGTCAATAAAAAGGCTCTACTCGAGTCCTAAAGTACTATGTCTATTAGAAATGTTTTTCTAGAAATACCGTTACTCATGCCGGTTAATATTCCTCTATATCTTGTAGGATCTCGTATTGATATATCTATCTTATCTATCCTTTTATTCTGTCTTCGGAACACAGGTACTTTACTTGACTTTGGGTCACCACTTCCTGCCTTATTTCCGAGAACGACCATCCAGTTAACCCAATAATGAGCCAAAGTCAAGCTGACCGATTAGTCTTCAATTCGATAACTTCGAACGATGGAACCTTTATGGACTCTTCTCCAATCCTGTACGCCACATATTCGTCCCTCACGCCGCCATATGTAGAAGCCATTTTCCCCGTACAATATGCATTCAATTAGCATAAGAAGAACCTATATATGCGTTTAACAAATAAATGTTAAACATTATATTCTTACTCAACAATTGTCTTAGGCAGAACTCTTACATTTTTTAAAAGTAGACCACAAGATATAGTTGGTGCAAGCTTGCAAGCATTATATATAGTGTGGGGATCATAGAATCTTGTTTATCAATATCCAATATGGGTGATGATGCTCATTTCATTATTGTTTTCTTCTTCTGAAAATGATCCTTCCGTGGAGCCCTTACTCAAAACCTACCTATCCCTATCCCATATATAATATTGTCATGTCAACCAGTCGAGTAATTAATACAATTAGGTGTCGTTTGGTAGCCGGTTAGAATTATGCGGGTATTAATAATACATGAATTTGTTATGAGAGAATTTATATATTATTTTATGCAGGATTTAATTATTCATGTATAACTTATTCCACCTTTTATCCTACGTAAGATAATACATAGATTCCCTCATAATTTATACATGTATTTGCTGTGAAAATTTCTAAATTGTAAATCAAACACGATATTAATTTTATAAAAATAACTTACCTTCTAACTAAGTACCAAACATAATATGACTTATACAAAATTTAATACCTATATAACTCACCTTCAAGGCCAACTATGAAACAACCCGTTAGCTCTTCATATTTTACCTCCGTTATTATTTCAAGTTCCATAAGCAACTGCAACTCCTTTCCACCTCGTAATTAATGCTAGCTTACACTTTTAGTTTGACCATAACAGTTATTTAAAAATAAAAATGAGAAATTAAAATTACTTGTCCCCTTATAAAATAAGTGGAAAAAAATAATTATTTTAAATAATTATATATTGTCTTTGAATAACTAGACGAAAACGCTAGCAACTGGTTAGTTGGTACGATTTCTTCTTCATAAATCATTGCTTCCCAAATTTACAGACGTAAGAGGTAAGATAATAACTTAATCATTACTTTCCTTCGCATTAATAATTACTTTAACTCAAAATAATTATCCCAAGTTAGTATAGGAATCCATTACTGAT
>JACEIK010002767.1:0-13739 GCA_018107945.1 Datura stramonium | reverse complement strand
GTGTTCAGGAATATGCCATGCGGTTTGATTCCTTGGCTCGATATGCGCCAGCTTTTGTGGACACAATGCCAGCCAGGGTACACCTCTTTATTATGGGGCTGAACCCGGAATATGTTGAGACCTGCATCACAGACACATTGCGAAAGGATATGGATATCGCCCATGTGCAGGCTTTTGCTCAGAATATTGAGGGTATTAGACAGTGGCAACGGGAGATTAGGAGGACAAATTAGGAGCAGCGCCATAGGGACAGACCGGGTGAATTACAGGAGGAGTTCTGGGGAGGACCTAGGAAACGGTTATCAAATAGACCTCTTAGATCCCCGCCTCCACTACAGCGGTAGAGGATCAGGTCTAGTCACCGAGGGCAGCCAGAGCCCCGCGAAGGTTCGCGAGCAGTAGGTTTACAACAACAGAGAGGAGGGGAGCAGAGTGGGTTTACAATACCACTTTTCCCTATTTGAAGTCAACGCCACTCTGGAGCATGCAGGTATGTTTCCACAACATGCTACATTTGTGGATAGGTGGGTCACCAGATAAGGAATTGTCCAGTTAGGGGTTAGGGTGATCGGAATCGACTGGATAGGTCCTCGACAAGATCACGAGCTCCAGCATTCCCGGTAGGGTGTAGGCCCTCAGTTTCAGCCGGCAGAGGCCGAGGCATATCAGGGGCATCCAGTTCAGGTGCCGGCCCAGACCGTACTTATGCACTACCGGGGCAACCGGAGTCAGAGTCTTCACCAGATGTTGTTACAGGTATGTTGAACATTTTCTCTCATCCTGCTTATGTGTTGATAGATCTAGGATCCACCTTGTCCTATGTTACACCATTAGTGGCTCGAAAATTTTGTATTATGCAAGAATTTCTTCAGTGACCTTTCTCAATGTCTACACCCGTTGGTGACTCTATTATAGCCAGAAGGGTCTATTAGGGGTGTACAGTAGAGGTTGCCAGTTGTTAGACTACGAAAGACTTGATAGAATTAGAAATGGTTGATTTTGATGCCATTATGGGTATGGATTGGCTAGCTCCATGCTATGCCAATGTCGAATGTTGGACCAAGATTGTCCAATTCCACTTTCCAGGGGAGGCAGTACGGGAGTGGAAAGGTAGTACAGCCACGCCAAAAGGTAGGTTTATTTCCTATCTTCGGGAGAGAAAATTGATAGCAAAAGGGTGCATTTATCATATTGTTAGAGTTCAGGATGTTCGGGCAGAGCCTCCGAACCTTCAGTCTGTTCCAGTGGTTAATGAATTTCCCGATGTATTTCCAGATGAGCTTCCTGGTATTCCCCTAGAAAGGGAAATTGATTTTTCAATCGATCTATTACTAGACATTTAGCCTATATC
Source organism: Datura stramonium (assembly GCA_018107945.1). Classification (NCBI taxonomy): domain Eukaryota; kingdom Viridiplantae; phylum Streptophyta; class Magnoliopsida; order Solanales; family Solanaceae; genus Datura; species Datura stramonium. The sequence continues at coordinate 12,388 of JACEIK010002767.1, read as the reverse complement.
TATTCCTCTATATCAGATGGCTGCTTCTGAAGTCAGAGAACTAAAGGAACAATTGAAGGATTTTCTAGACAAGGGCTTTATTAGGCCGAGTACCTCACCATGGGGTGCGCCAGTTTTGTTCGTGAGGAAGAAGGATGGCTCCCTCCATATGTGTGTAGATTATCAGAAGCTCAATAAAGTCACTATCAAGAATAAGTACTCGCTTCCCAGAATAGACGACCTGTTTGATCAGCTACAGGGAGCGAGGTATTTTTAAAAAATTGACTTAAGGTCAGGATATCATTAGGTCGGGGTTTATGAAAGAGATATTCCAAAGACTGCCTTCAGGATTAGATATGGCCACTTTGAATTTCTAGTCATGTCCGTCGGACTGACAAATGCCCCAGCAGTGTTCATGGACCTGATGAAAAACATTTTCAGATCATACCTAGACTTGTTCATAATTGTATTTATCAATGATATTCTAGTGTATTCCTGCTCAGAGGCAGATCAGCAGGATCATCTACGGACAGTGCTCCAGATTCTTAGAGATCACCAGCTATATGCAAAATTTTCTAAATGTGAATTTTGGTTGAATTCAGTGGCCTTCTTAGGCCATATTATGTCAGATGCTGGTATACAGGTAGACGTAGAAGATAGAGGTAGTGAAAACATGGACTAGACCTACCACTCTGACCGAGCTACGTAGTTTCCTGGGGTTAGTCGGGTGTTATAGAAGGTTCGTGGAAGGATTTTCCACTTTAGCAGCACCTTTAACCAAATTGACACAGAAGGCAGCAAAATTCCATTGGACTGAGGCATGTGAGCAGAGCTTTNAATTTTGGCTGAATTCAGTAGCCTTCTTGGGCCATATTGTGTCAGATGCTGGTATACAGGTAGATATGCAGAAGATAGAGGCAGTGAAAACATGGCCTAGATCTACCACTCCGACCGAGGTATGTAGTTTCCTGGGGTTAGCCGGGTATTACAGAAGGTTCGTGGAAGGATTTTCCACTTTAGCAGCACCTTTAACCAAACTGACGCAGAAGGCAGCGAAATTCCATTGGATTGAGGCATGTGAGCAGAGCTTTCAGGAACTGAAAGACAGATTGACATCAGCATCGGTGCTAGCATTGCCAAAAGGAACAGAGGGCTATGCAGTCTATTGTGACGCTTCGGGTGTTGGGTTAGGATGTGTTTTGATGCAACATGGTAAGGTGATTGCCTATTCTTCCAGGCAGCTGAGGAAGCATGAGAAGAACTACCCTACCCATGACCTGGAGTTAGCCGCGGTGATTCATTCCTTGAAAATATGGAGACACTACCTGTATGGCGTCCACGTAGATATTTTCACTAATCACAAAAGGCTGCAGTATATTTTCACCCAGAAAGAGTTGAATCTGCGGCAGCGTCGCTGGTTGCAGCTATTAAAGGATTATGATGTGAATATTTTATATCACCTAAGAAGGTCCAATGTTGTAGTAGATGCCCTTAGCCGCAAATCCATGGGAAGCCTGGCATATTTACAGCCCGAGTAACAGGAATTGGCCCGGGAATTACATCAGTTAGCCAGTTTAGCCATTCGTATAGTAGAATCAGGAGACAATGGAGCGGTAATCCAGAATACCGCAGTGTAATAATTGGTTGTGGAAGTGAAAGAACGGCAGTATGAAGATCCTACCCTGGTCCAGCTCAAAAATAGGGTCCAGCGAGGGGAAGTGATAGGTTTCCAAGTAACTGAGGATGGAGTTTTGAGATATAGGGATCGCCTCTACATTCCAGACGTGGCAGGGCTTCGCCAGATCATTATGGGTGAGGTACACTATGCCCGTTACTCTCTTAATACAGGTTCGAAAGAAATGTACCATGACGTAAAAGAGATTTACTGGTGGCCGGGAATTAAAAATGGGATAGCAGAATTGGTATCTCAATGTCCCAATTGCCAACAGGTGAAAGCTGAACATCATAAACCAGGTGGACTGACACAGGATATAACCGTGCCTTTATGGAAATGGGAGGCAGTTAATATGGATTTCGTAGTAGGGTTACCTCGTACCAAGCATAAATATGATTCTATTTGGGTAATTGTTGACAGGTTGATGAAATCAACTCACTCTCTGCCAGTAAGGGCTGCCTTTTCAGCCGAAGATTATGCTGAGCTGTATATTAGAAAAATAGTCCGATTGCATGGTGTTCCGCTATCAATTATCTCTGACAGAGGGGCGCAGTTTACNCAGCTAGCTATCTTAGCCGTTCGTATAGTAGAATCAGGAGACAAAGGAGCGGTAATCTAGAATACAGTAGTGTAATCATTGGTTGTGGAAGTGAAAGAATGGCAATATGAAGTTCCTATCCTTGTTCAGCTCAAAAATAGGGTCCAGCAAGGGGAAGTGACAGATTTCCAGGTAACCGAGGACGAAGTTTTGAGATATAGGGATCGCCTCTGCGTTCCAGATGTGGCAGGGCTTCGCCAGAAAATTATGGGTGAGGTAGACTATGCCCGTTACTCTCTCCATCCAGGTTCGACAAAAATGTACCATGACGTAAAATAGATTTACTGGTGGCCGGGAATGAAAAAGGGGATAGTAGAATTTGTAGCTCAATATACCAATTGCCAACAGGTGAAACCTGAGCATCAGAAACCAGGCGGACTGACACATGATATAGCCGTGCCTTTATGGAAATGGGTGGTAGTTAATATGGATTTCGTAGTAGGGTTACCTCGTACCAGGCGTAAATATGACTTCGTCTGGGTAATTATTGGCAGGTTGACAAAATCAGCTCACTTTCTGCCAGTAAGGTCTACCTTTTCAGCCGAATAAATAGAATTGATAGCATTTGGGGTGATATCCTCTTCCACTCCCCAAACCATTATAGATGGAAAATAAGGAACTCATCCACTTTCCCTTTGAGTTTCATAGAATCTCGCCTTGCTTGATACGAGGCATAAATTCCAACACCAAGTTAGGGAAGAACCCAGGTAGAGAATCAGTGAAGGTATGCCAGAGCCTCTCATCGAATTGCATGTTGATGTTGGGGAAATAATCCCCCAGCCCTGCTAGATCAAATCTTTTCTCCGGAGTAAGTGATCTACCTTTAAAATAAAGGTAGTACTCCTTCTTGTATGGCACAAAAATTAATAATATAGAATCATAGTTGTTGGTTGGGTTTTGCGGCTCTATGGCTTTACCCTTTCCTTTTCTCTTGGAGGAGGTTGAGGCCTTCCCTTTGTAAGTTCGATTGGATTAAGTCATTTTACTACAAGATTATGTGAGTTCCATACACAAACCAACATTTTTGCATTCTTTTTCATAAAAAGTAAAAGAAAATAACTATTCTATGCTAAGAGATAGGATGTCTAACAAAAGTAGGACATAATTGTCTAACAACTGGCAGCACCTACCCTAGACTTGCATTTCGCAGGTTTTTTTAATCAATTCTGGGCTCATGGCCCTTTTTATTGCAATAAAATAAAACCAAGGGAACAAGAAGAATCTGTAAAAAATAGGCCCAAAAATATAGCCCAAACAAATATACTCAACCCCTATTAATAATCCGACCAAACCCTACAAACTAGGAGTTTCCTAATTGAAACTTCTTAGAAACCAGAGAGAAGTCGTCAGCCATGGCACCGCAGCTCAACTTCCATACCCTTCACTACATGCTATGGGTGTATCATCGTCCTCCTCGACCTGAGCTTAGTCCTCGCATCTTCAAAGAGGTATCCCTTTCTAGAAAACCCTTCTCTTTTCCGTCTCTGCCTAACTCAATCTCTTTCAATTAAATCAGTAAATGGTGTTCTAAGGAAATCTCCACTATTCCTTATTAACCATCCTGCGATGAAGTAAGAATGGCGGAAAACTAGTTGCCCCTACCCTTCTTCCTTGCTATGTTAATTATCGATTGATGTGGGTGAATATCCTCTTTTGCTGGTAGTCTTTTTGATGCTATCTTAGCCATAGGCTAGATAGATTATTGTCATAGTTGTTTATGAAACCTATCTAAATATTTATCAACCTGTGAATCTCTACCTTGTTATCAATGTTTGCTGGATATGAATATCCATGATCGTTCTTATTTTTATTATCAAGTATGGAATCTGTGCTTTATCCTTGTTATGTGTCCATCTGCAATTATTTGGTAGCTCCATAAAGTTATTATACATGCATGTTCCCCTTTTGTGAAAAGCATTGTTTACTATGTTGTTGGCTAATTGGTTTGCTTCTCTATATGTATGCTGAATGATAATCCTTAATTGCCTAAATATTTCCTAAATATCCTTCATTATCTGCACAATCTCCCATGGGATCTTCCACTTTTTAAGTAGCATCCTAGCCAAATATCGTGAGTCTGTAGGATAATCTGATTTCTTTGATTAGTGAGACAGTATTTCAAAGCCTGCCATACTGCTGTGATTTCAGCAGTCATATTTTTAGCTTGACCTATTTCCTTTAATTCAACATATATTAGGTCCCCTACTCACTCCTAATAACAAAGTCGTAGGAACTCAGACATGGATTGCCCCTGCAAGCACCATTTGTGTTACACTTTACCAAATTTGTATGTGTGAAACTACAGATAACAACTTTGTGGTGGAGTCTATACTTCGACTTGAATAGAAATTCAACTATATCTTCCCATCTACCTTGAATATTCATCCATGGATAGTTAATCTTGATGAACTGCTTGATATTTTACTAAGAGGTTTCAGTAATTCTATGTCAGTTAACCCCTCTGCCATTCTTCTAGCATTTTCACTTTTCCAAAGTTCCCACATTATGATAGCAGGGACGACTTGATAGGCTAGTTGCACCTTAGTGGGAGCTTGTAGATTCCACAACTCTATGATAGCTTGGTACATATTCATTCCCTTCATCTGAATACCTGCACAAGAAGCAAAATGCCTCAATTGTGTAAAAGTTTTGTTGGGTGTTAGGAATAAGTATGACATGGTCTCCATTTGGAATTGACTACAACAATAGCATCTAGATACAACTTGAATATTCATTCTCCTCAAGTTGTCATCTGTGGCTATTCTTCCTTTTAAAAATCTCCAAAGTAAGAAACTGATCTCGAAAGAAAGCCCTTCAACCAGATATTAGAGCTCCAATCCACCTTATCCCTTTTCTTTCTCAATAGATGATAGGCGGATTTTACTAAAAAAGTTCCTTGAGTGCTTCCCATCCACCAATCCTTGTCAATTCTATTCATATTAGAAAGTCTGATGTTCCTTCCAATGTGTTCCACCATATCCTATGAGATCTTCTGCTTAAGGCTCTAGGTTAACCAACCAGTCTCATTATGAGAATCTCTAACCTCTACCTCTTTATTCTCTGTTGTACCTGATTCAATATAAAAAAGAGAACCTTGTTGAATCGTTCTATCAAACTAGAAACTGGAGCGTTCTGATTTGACCAGCCACCAAATCTCTTATTCTACCTTCTTTCTAATATTGATCATTTTCCTCCAAGTTTGAGAGGCTCCAGTCCCTTTGGGTAATAAAGGATGATCCTTTTTGCAATACTTAAGGTACATATAAAGAGTATGTGGAAGTTCTAAACCTCCACCATAATTTAGAACTTAGAGCCTTAGAGACATCATGTAGAGATTTGAAGCCCAGCCCTCCTTTTTTTTAGGATAAGCCATCTCTTCCAAAGCCACACAGTGTTTTTCTTTGGCACCTCCATATTTACTCTATAAGAATCTAGAAAAATCTGGTGTATATGGTCTAAAACACCCTTAACTGGAGTCATTTCTGATAGTAAATATATTGGAATGTATTGAAGAACATGTGAAATAAGACAAATCTCCCTCTAAAAGATAAAAATTTATTCTGCCAAGCCAACAACCTTTTGGTAATTTTCCTTATCAGCTCTTCATAATAAGCTTTCTTTTGTTTGCCAAGATGATAGGGCATCCTAAATATGTGAAAGGGAAGGATCCCTAGGTAATACCTATCCATCTTTTTTGTTTGAGGCCCACTGACACTGGTGTCTTCTCATGAATGTAGAAGAAACTTTTTCTTCTATTTATCATTGTCCCTAGACCCTTTTATATCTAGCCAACACCTCCATCATCCTCCCAACATATTTCTTATCCCTTGAACTAAACAAGATGGTATCATCTGCATATGATAGATTATTAATCTGTGGACTCCATTTTGGCATCCCAAACCCTTTAAACTCTATATCTTCATGAAGTTTATTTAAACTTCTGGAAAGAACTTCAGCAACTATGATGGACAAGTAGGTGAAATGGGTTCACCTTGTTTTAATCCTCTTGATGACTTAAAAAAACCATGAGAATGTCCATTAACTAGAACTGAGTACCAATTGTTGGATATCAATAATTATTTCTGAAAATCCAAATCTTCTCAGTACTTTAATTATGTAAACCCAAGAGACCCTATCATATGCTTTTGCCATATCCAATTTTACAACTACATTCTGCCACTTTTTCCTTAGATTAATATCTATAATAATTTCCTAAGACAAATAGGACATTTTTAGTGTTGTTCCTCCCTTTTACAAATCAAGACTGATTTCTGGATATAATATTAGGTAATAAATCAACCATCCTCTCATGCAGCATTCTTGATAGAACCTTTTTGATAAATGTAGTAAGACTGATATTCCTGAGATATGTGAAAATCACACAATTCTCCTTTTTCGGGATCAAAACCCAATTGGTGTGTGTAATAAATCTTGGTACCTCATGCCCATAAAAAAGCATTTACAATGTTAGTGACATCCGCTCCAACTATATCCCAACATACTTGAAAGAATTTTCCCGAGAAGCCATCTAGCCCACAAGCACTATCCCCTCTTAATTCAAAAACCACCTTTCTTACCTCTTCCACCTTTGGTAGTTTAGTCATATGTTCATTTTGGTGAGTTAATGTAAAAGTAGAAATATTGTTCAGCAACTCCTTATCATTTCTAATGCACCCTTCATCTCTGAATTGGTTGTTAAAAAAGGCCACAACTGAATCCCCAATGTTTTCAGCATTGTTCCATATTTCCCCTTCAACAGAGTGAATTTTTTCCAATTGAAATTTCCTCCTTCTCCCTTTTACATATGAATGAAAGAATTTTTTTTCCTATCCCCCTCTTGATACTATTTCATCCCATCCTTCTTCCTCCAATAATCCTCTTTTAATGATAGATATCTTTTGATTTCTGGTTCTGCCCTACTCAGCTCCATCCTATTTTCTTGATTGCGATTTATTTCCAACTGTGCCTCCTTAACTTTTAGAACATCTTCCAAAGTTTCCACTTTTTGAAAGATATTCCCAAAAGAACTTTTACTCAAGGCTAATAAAGCTCTTTTTTGTTGTCTTCATTTTGTCTTGGAATTCTAGAAAAGGATTTCCAACAAAGTCTACTTTCGAATTTCCTTCACTATCTCCTTGAACTGATGATGCTTTTTCCAGAAATGTAGGAATCTGAAAGGACTAATGCGTTGTTCCTCCTATGGTGTTGCATCAAACATGCAGTGGGGCAGGATCAGAACCTTGTCTCACTATATGTATCACTTCAGATGAAGACAGTAGATCTAAAAACTCCTAATTACACAGTACCCCATCCAATCTTTTCAAAATGCAAGCCTCCTCTATTCTCCCATTCAACCATGTATACTTGCTACCAGACGTTCTCATATCTATTAGTGCACAATTACTCAAACACTATGAGAAGCCATTGGTCTCCCCTTAGGAAAAAGGTAGTCCTCCAAATTTCTTATCTTCATTAAGAATGACATTGTAATCTCCCCCAACAATTCATGGATCTTGATTATTACTAGCCAGATATTCCAGATCTTCCCATAACTCAAGTCTGTCTCTATCATCACACCTTGCATACAATGCAATAACCGTTGAAGTCTTATTTTATACCATAAATTTCATAGTTATCTTCTGAATACTTTCCATCTCCACCATACTAGATAAGTCTTCTCTCCATAAAATCCAAATATAGAAGATAAATTAGCCATAACATGGCGGAAGACCAATCTACTTTTGTAATTGTCTAACTCCTCTGGTCCTTGAAAAGGTTCTTTTAGAGCTATGCATGCATAGTGATGTATTTTATTTAGGTCTACTAATCTTTCAAAAGCACTTTGAGAATTAACAGATCTTATATTCCAAAAGATGGTTTTATCAATCATTGATCACTGCATGTCCCCCTTTCCCTGCTACTCCTTGTTTGGACTTGTAAAGATAAACATGGATGACCTTGTTTAGACCTTTCAAATCCACTTTACATCTCTATTACTTACCTTGGTGAGAGGTCCCCTTCCTTTACTACATTCAATATATTTTTCTCTATATCCTCATCCTCTTCTCTTGCTTGTAACTATAGTTTCTAAGACTCTGTGATCTCCAGGCCCTCCTAATTCTCATCTTCTCCTATAAGACTCTGTGATCTCCACGCCCTCCCAATTCTAATCTTCTCATTTTTTTGATATAATATCATCGCTCAACCTTTCTATATGTCATTAAGATTCTTTGTTCCCCTCAGCATTAGTACCTGCCTTGTCTAGATCACATACAACTATGGTATTTGTTTCCTCTCTATATTTCTCCTCTTGCTTTCTCTCCTTACTTTCAAATTCTTTCTTATTTGTCGACCCAATCTCTGATGGTTCTACTTCATGAGTTGTCACTTTATGTATCTCATTATTCTTAGGCAATTGTTGTGGTTCCACTTCTTCTATCTCTTGATTCTACAATGCCTCAAATTTATTATTTGCGTTCACCTGAGCCTCTTTTTGAACCTGTTTTTGGATCCATCTCAATTCTTTTGCTCCTTTATATTGATATAATCCCTTTAACTGTTTCTTCTTATTCTTCTGAACTAGAAAATCATTTGAGTAACGTCCTCCTCTTCCCAATAGGTTCCCCATGAAGGAATGAGATAGATTTCATAGGGATAGGCTTTAGTGTTGGAATTTCTGGCTAAAGTTTAGCCACAAAATCCAACGGAGGGGTATTAGTGAGCGTATTAGTGGGGGGCTGACCCGAAGAAGTGGCAACCATGGACACCGAAGAAAGTGAAGATAAGTCAAAAAAGATTGGAAACGCAAGGTTAAACTAGGGTTTTCTCTTCAGATACAATGAAATACTATCAGAAAATTTCACAAGTTGAGACCCGCGGTTCGCAAGTTTGCCATAGGTGTAGTAGATTATTAAAAAATTTTGTTTCCCACATGCGTTGCACCTGCGTTTTGCAGGTGGTGGTCCACGGTTCATATGTGAGACAAAGGATGGCTCAATCCCCCACCAACATTGCAATCGGCATTTCACAGATTGCCATACGCGATTTGTAGTTGCTCAGCAGTTGCAAACATCAAATTTCATGCCTATTTTCCACAAATATGAACCCAATCACTAACTAATGGGTACTCAGACTTCCCCGTAAGGTTTATCAATAATATCAACGCAATTTGAACCATTTGTACTAGTCAATGACTTCCCTTAAGATGGACACTACCCCGTCTATCATCGGAAAACATTGAGTGACCCCTTCAACCCATATTCACAAAGCAACTTCATAGTTCAGACTACTCACCCATCTTATCACATTTTCATATATAATCAATAATAAAAAAAGAATGATAATTTTTCATTAAGAAAGACGTCAACCTATCTATCATCAAGAAAAATCATGCATCTCAAGCAAGTGCATTACTCAGATTTCACCCCCAATTAAAATTTTAAATCCTAAGAGCACAAGAAAGAGGCTGAATCATCTTGAAACAACACTTCCTACCCAATTAATTTTGTAATTTCAAGCTTACCCACAACACCCATAAAAATAAATTTCATTATGAACAAGAAGAGCAAGTAATGGAAAGTGGGGGAAAACATGGATCATGAAAAAATTATGGCTATCATGCTTGCTTGTCTGCATATACCATGAAAACTCAAGAATTAAAGATGAAAATCAAGAATACATTCCAAATGAAGTGAGTAATAAAGAGAAATATAAACTTGAAAAATTTCTTTAATGTGGCCGACCCTAAGCCCTTTTTCATTTTTGTGGTGTTTGAAATGAGAGGTGATGGTGGAAAGTGGTAGAGAAATTTTGGTTTTTATAGGAATAGAGGAAGTGAATGGATTGTTGGGTTGTAAGAGGGTATTAATGGAGGAATGTGGGAAGTTGTAGTGGTAGTTGGGAAGTGGAGAAAGTGGAGAAATGGTTTGAAAAAATGGGAGTTTTTCGAAAGTCGGATGAAGTTTAAAAGATCTAGGTCAGTCATGGATCTAATTTAGTTAATGGGTCGGTCAACATTTTAAGGAACTTTCATACTTGTACTTGTGCTAGACCTATAGTCATAGAACTGCACCTGCAAAACACAAATTGAAATGCAGGTTGCCCCATTTCTTCACAGTTCACTAATATTCATGTGTGATAGACCTGCATTTTACGGATCTGTACCTGCATTTCGCAGGTTTCATGTAGATTTCATCATTTTTCACAATTTGGGCCTGGTATTCTACTTTGAAACTGCTGAAGACCTGCATTGTGCAGATCCTCACCTATATTTCGCAGGTGAGAGGCATGCAAGCTCGAATTTTTCTAGGTCTACTGGTTTGATGTTGTGCCTGGCCTGCGTTTCGTAGGTCTTAAGAAGCTACCATCCCCTATTTTCTTCCACTTAGTTTTCAATCCAATCCATCCTATAAAATAAAAACAACAAAAGAAGTGATAGAAAAATGAATTTAAAGGCACTTGGGTTGCCTCCCAGGAAGCGCCTGATTTAACATCGCGACACGATGATTTCCCCTCACATATTTATTATTCGTCCTGAGGCTTGTCCTCCTACACTACATCAACTCCATGCTTATTTTTGTCATTTATCATCGCTATCACTCTGCATTCATTAGGTGGTTCCCTTGGTTGACATACACTGAATATTACTTCGTCACCACCAACTCAAAACTTCAGCTCTCCTAGCTCTACATCAACTAAAGCTATTTCTGTGGCCAAGATGGTCACCCAAAGATGATGGGCACCTCAATATCTACATCATAATCCAACACTACAAAGTCATCTGGTGGAATAAACTTATCAACCTTGACCAACACATCTACAAGAATTCCCACAGTGCATTTTATAGAACAATCCACCATTAACAATCTCATTGTTGTAGGCTTGGGACTTTCCAACCCTAACTTCTTGAAGATCAAAAGAGGCATCAAGTTTATGCCTACCCCGATATCATAGAGAGCTTTGTTGAATATGTAAACTCCAATTGTACACGGGATAGTGAATGCTCCCGGGTCTTCTATGTTTGGAGCAAGGTTACTTTCCATCACAGCACTGCAATGATGCGACACCTTCACTATGCCCACATCAACTACTCTTTTCTTTTTGGGAAGATCCTTCATGAATTTTGCATATTCAGCAGAATATTGACGGACAACTTACTGAACATGTTAATGAATTTTTGAATTGGTTATCTCTTTCTTCTTTTCCAAATACTGAGGATAAGGAGGTGGGACTCTAGGCACTTGGCCTTTGGTATTGGTTACCTTCTCACCTGTTTTATCAACAACCGTAGATTAAGAAGGAACATTAACTCCTTTGTAATACCCCTGAAGTTCTTAAGATTAGACTCGAGGTTTGAAATGAGAAGTAGCAGAAAATCTGAGATTTGTTTTCAAAATGACTCATTGTACGTGTCGTTGGTGAGTCTAACGACACATTGGAGGGCTCATGGTGAGTATCTACAGAATTGGATTTGAAAGTAATGGATCTTAGAATGACCCATTGGTTGATGTAACGAGTCATTGTATGGGGGTCTTTGGGAGGATGGTCTTGGTCTAAAAGGGTTGGCACGAGTCATAGGATTACTCGTTATTCCAAAGGATGAGTCATTGAATAGTCCCATTGGATGGATATCAAGAAGGTAGGCAGTGGTGACACCAGATGGTTTCCACGAGTCGTGGGAGCTGGTGTAATGCCCCAGAAACTTAAAGACTAGACCCAGGACTTAAAACAGAGAAAACTGGAAAATCTTCACCAGGTCACAAAATGAGTCATTTTGTGACCCATGGGGAGTGAGAATGACTCGTTAAGTGACACATGGCGAGGACATGGAATTTGGAAAATGGGGTGACCACGGGTGTTGACCACGAGTCATGGTCAACACCATGAGTCGTGAAGTTACCCGTGGTCAAGAACAAGTTTAAGGTTCGGAAGAAGCTAGGTAGTGAACCTAACGACTAGTCACCACTAGACGTTGTCCATTCCATGTACCGTTAGGTGACTGATCTGGGGCATATTTATATGCCCAAGTGATACTCACATGCATTGTTTTTGCCTTGTTTATCCAACAATGTTTGTACATTCTCATGTAAATTGTAGGAAAGTGTGAATTTATACTAACCAACATGATTAGCGTTGTT
>JACEIK010002766.1:135978-154878 GCA_018107945.1 Datura stramonium | reverse complement strand
CACCAATTCATGAATTAGCTCCTCAAAAGTCATCAAAAACCTACAAAACAAAGGCTAATCATGTTGGTTAGCACATATCTTCACATTTATATAAAATTACGTGAAAATGTATCAAATAGCTTAGACAACACGACTAATTTAAGCTATAAAGCGTATCACGGGACCTATATTATTTTCCGTGATCACTGACTTCATACTCTATGCCATGCCATCTCATGATATAGGTTCGAGTGACCAACCTCAGCCTTGATGTTAGCTTCTCTTCCATTTCAGTCTAGCTTAACCCTAGTTTAAGTGAGTTCTCATCTTCTGAGGACACTTGATAGTGTCTTATGTTTTGTTACATCTTTCAGTTACAAACTTAGTCGAGCTTGTTAGAGGTGTTGTCCTATTAGTCATCTTATCTTAGACTTAGTCGAGCTTGTTGGAAGTGTTGTCCTATTAGCTCATTTTATTACTAGAGGCTTTCCAGACAGTTATGTGTAGATGTTCAGCGATGTAAACTTATAGTCCCGCTTAAATCCTTATGACATTTTAGACTTTCGCTCAATTTTTTGGTTTATGTTGTACTTCCAATTAGTTTTATGCTCTTGATTATTCTATGCATGTGCCCTGGGTTAGCTTGGAGCTATTCGTGGTTCTATGACACGACCCGAACATAGGCCCGGATCGAGACATAGGACAAGGAGCCTCCAGAGACTCCAAGTCGACCCATGGCATGAACATACATCTAACTCGGTCAAATAAAGCAGAAGACTTAACATAATAAATATAGCGGAAGTATAATCATAACATAACCTCGGAATCAGAATTCACTTCATACATGACAAGCTGATACTACATACAGCCTAAAAGCCTCTAACATATTGATGGGTTGATGGGACAACACCCCCAACTAACCCGACAAGTCTGAAAATTGAAAATACAATGATAACTACTAACAAATGGTCCTCAGGAGATGAGGACTCACCACTGAAGTTGGATGCTAACTCCAGAAGATGACTAATGATGGGGCTGAATCTGGAGATCAGAGCTTGTATCATAAAATGATACACCATAGAGTATGCAGTCATTACGTGGAATGTACTGAGTATCCAAGGTAAGTAAAAACACTTAAATAAGTAAAATCATTTAAAACATGCATAATGTGAAACATAATCAAGATAAGAATCAGAGAGTAGGGCTTGCATGCTATTTTCGGGAAATCATGATTTGAACATAACTAAACACCATAACTGAATCGAATGACCCAAAGCTGAAATCTAATAATCATAAGTGAAACTATACATTCGGTCAAACCTGCTTTAGAACATATGTATATATATATATATATCATGAATGATAACATGCATAACTAAAATCATAAGGAACAATGGAAAACTCGTCATATAATCGACATTACCACAATAGAGCTTACACGGTCCTAACTATCACACTCAAGTGGGAAGAGCCGTCTAAAGCCTTGCCAGGGCTAAAAACACTACCATGATATCGATATCAAGTTGAAGGCCCCTTGGGGAAGGGGAAAACTCACAAAGGAGGTCCCAAATAATATGATCATACCTGCGTTGGCGCATAATTCTGAGGCACAGGGTTGACTGACCCTTAGCCTACTTGGTGCTAGACACTACTCCCAAAAACATGCATATGCTCCCCATCGTTTTTCAATGAAGCTGACTATCATCTAGTGATGAAGCTGAATAATCATGTACATATAAAATCTGAAATCATAAATGAGGAGCAATGACTCAAACCATACCACAAGCTAAACATAATTGGGAGTCTTGACTGCAAAACCATGTGGTAAGCTAATTAACTTGAAATCATACATCATACTTGAAAATATGGTCTTCCACAATACTTAAACATGCTTGAAAATACTTGATTCACTTTAAAACATGATCACAGACATGGGTTAGTTGAAAATAAGCTTTTCATCATAAATATCTCATCATAATTGAACATACATCATAAATCTCAACTTTCATGAACTTTTCATGGATGGGCATTATAATTTATAAAACTTGAAAACATGATTTATAATTGAAAACATTGTAAAACTTGTGCATGAATCATAATTCAATAATAGAAACATACTTAGATCATACCCATGTAGAACTTAGGAATTTCATGCATTGGGTTAAAACCACATAGGACCAACATATAGATTTTCGTGAACTAGAGAGGGATTGGGCATGCGTGTAAGCAAATTCACCCATTCATTACCTTACATACCTTAGAGAATTAGATTCTACAACTTCTCAAATTGCCCAAGGAAGAACTGAGAAGAACTTGAAGGAATTAAGCATATTCACCTCTCTAGGCTTCTAAGTTTGCATACATGAATAGGAATAGCCTAGAATGAACTTACCCCTCTTAACACTCACTATTCATAGCTTAAAATGACGTAGTTTAGGCCTTAGGATGATAGGAATTACGGACAATCCCTTACTAAAGTCGCAGAGAAAAACTGACTGCTAGTCTCAATGAGGGACTGGACGAGTCGTCGTCCAAGGCCACGACTTGTTGGGCTCACCACGGCGCACATCATGACTCGTGGTGCACCCAACGAGTCATAGTGGCCCACCATTAAGTGCACTACCCAAGTCCTCCTACCTGAACCTCCTCCCTGGCCACGACTGACTTAATGAGTTGTGTGGCTAACCATGACTCTTGGTCTTGTCTGTGGGGACTCAAAACCAAAAATTTCCAACTCAAGTCATACTCCTCACCAAGAGTCACTTAACGACTCATGGTCAACCTGACGGGTCACTGGACGACTCATCCTGTGACCTGGTGCAAAAAATCCTATTTTTTCTACATCAACTCCCGAGTCTGATCTTAGAGCTTTTGGGGTATAACAATATCTCTCCCTTGGGAACATTTGTCCTCGAATGTTTGAAAGTCATAGAAAAGCAGAGAAACGGAATCATCATGTTCAAATACTGACCATATAAGTTGAAAACTGACGGATTGGGTACCTCCAAACTGAACTACATGACTGAACTGAATTCATGAATCATACATACATTCATAGACATGAAAGAAACTTGGGCACATGAACTGAACATGAACTGAATAGAGCTTTAGAGAAAAAATGGATACCTCAAGCTGGAACTGAGATGGTAGGAAATAAATGTGGGTATCTAGCCATCATATCTGCTTTGGCTTCCTAGGTAGCTCCCTCAACATGCTAATTTCTCCATGAAACTTTAACAGAAGCTACCTCTTTGTTCCTTAACCTTCGAACCGGACGATCCAGTATTTCCACCGAAACCTCTTCATAACTAAGATTGTCTTTCACATCAACACTATCTACCAGAACAACTAAATCTAGATCACCCAAACACTTCTTTAGGAGTGATACATGGAAAACTGGATGGACTGAAGCTAATTCTGAGGGCAACTCCAATTCATATGCTACCTTGCTAACCCGTTTCACAATTCGGTACGGGCCAACATAACGGGGACTGAGTTTCCCTTTCTTTCTGAATCTCATCACTCCCTTCATGGGAGACACCTTCAAAAACACCCAATCATCTACTTCGAACTCGAGTTCTCTCCTCCTCACATCCGCATAAGATTTTTGGCGACTCTGAGCTGTTTTCAACCTGTACTGTATAAGCTGAACCTTCTCCATTGCTTCATGGACTGAATCTGGTCCTATCATCGCAGCTTCACCGACTTCAAACCAACCAATAGGAGATCTACATATCCGCCCATAGAGAGCCTCAAACGGAGCCATCTGAATGTTGGAATGGTAGCTGTTATTGTATGCAAACTCAATAAGAGGCAAATGGTCATCCCAACTACCCTTAAAGTCAATCACAAATGCTCCTAACATGTCCTCGAGAGTCTGAATTGTCCATTCCGCTTGAGCATCCATTTGCGAGTGAAACGCAGTACTGAGCTTAACTTGAGTACCAAGTCCCTTTTGAAACATTCTCCAAAACTGAGAGGTAAATTGAGTACCTCTGTTTGATATGATGGAAAAGGGCACTCCATGCAACTGAACTAGCTCTCGGATGTATAGTTTGTCATAATCCTTTGCTGAATCAGCGGTTTTGATAGGTAGAAAATGAGCGGCTTTGGTCAACCTGTCCAAGACCACCCAAATGGAATCATACTGTTGATGAGTGCGAGGAAATCCTATGATGAAGTCCATATTAATCTCCTCCCACTTCCAAGTAGGGATACTAATTTCTTGAACCATACCTCCCGGTCTTTGGTGCTCAACCTTCACTTGTTGACAATTTGGACACTTAGCTACAAATTCTGCGATGTCCTTCTTCATGACATTCCACCAATAGATTTCCCGTAGATCACAATACATTTTTGTGGCACCTGGATGTATCGATTATCTAGAACTGTGAGCCTCGTGAACATCCGACTTCTCGAATCAGCAATGTTTGAAACATACAAGCGACCTTGATATCGAAGCACACCATCTCCGCCTTTGGAGAAGACCTCTATCTTATGATTTTGAATGGCTTCCTTTAACTTTACCAAAATAGGGTCCTCGTCTTGTCTAGCTTTCGCATCAGCCACCAAGGATGATTCTGACCCGCTCTGAACTATAACACCACCATCAGTCGAGTTAACCAAACGAACTCCCAACCGTGCAAGTCGATGCACATCCTTCACCAGCTCCTTCTTTCCCTCATTTAAATGGAACACACTCTCCATAGAGAGTCTGCTAAGTGCGTCTGCTACTACATTAGCCTTACCCTGATGGTAAAGGACACTCATATCATAATCCTTGAGTAGCTCCAACCACCTCCTTTCGGCGCAGATTTAGATCCTCCTATGTAAACACATATTGTAGGCTCTTGTGGTCTGTAAACACATCTACATGGACCCCATACAAATAGTCTCTCCAAATCTTCAATGCAAATACCACCGCCGCCAATTCAAGATCATGGATTGGGTAATTCTTCTCATGAACTTTCAGCTGTCTGGAAGCATATGCTATCACTTTACCATGCTGCATCAATACACAACCAAGGCCAATTCTAGAAGCATCATAATACACCACAAACCCATCTGTACCCTCCAGTAGGGTTAAACCGGTGCTTAGGTAAGTCGAGTCTTCAACTCCTGAAAGCTCCTCTCACAAGCCTCCGACCATTGAAACTTCACTTTCTTTTGGGTCAATTTGGTCAATGGTGCTGCAATAGATGAAAATACCTCAACAAATCTCCAATGGTAGCCAACTAAGCCCAAGAAGCTCCTGATATCTGAAGGATTCACCGGTCTAGGTCAGTTCTTCACTGCTTCTATTTTCTGAGACTCCACCTTTATGCCCTCACTTGATACCACATGGCCCAAAAATACCACTACATTCGACCAAAACTTGCACTTTCTGAATTTGGCATATAATTGGTGGTCCTTGAGAGTCTGTAGTACCACCCCCAAATGAGCGGCATGCTCCTCCTCGCTCCGAGAGTATATTAGGATGTCATCAATAAACATAATCACGAACATGTCCAAGTAAGCATTGAACATCCTGTTCATCAAGTCCATAAAAGTTTCAAGAGCATTCATTAGTCCAAAATACATAACTACAAACTCATAATGACCATACCGCATCCTGAAGGCTTTCTTTGGGATGTCTCTCTCTCGAACCCTGAGCTGATGGTATCCGGACCTAAGATCTATCTTCGAAAAGCACTTGGCACCCTGAAGCTGGTAAAAAAAATCATCAATCCTAGGAAGAGGATACTTGTTCTTGATGGTGACCTTGTTCAATTGCCGATAATCACATACGAAGAGAACCATCCTTCTTTCGTACAAAGAGAACTGGTGCACCCCATGGGGATTTGCTCGGTCTGATGAATCCCTTATCTAAAAGGTCTTTCAACTACTCCTTCATCTCCTTTAGCTCGGCTAGAGCCATTCTGTAAGGAGGAATAGATATAAGTTGCGTATTGGGGAGAAGGTCAATACAAAAATCAATTTCTTGCTCGAGAGGGATTCTCGGTAGATCATCCGGTAAGACTTTTGGATACTCACATACTACTAGGACTGACTGGATAGTCGGGGTCTCGGATGTGGCATCCTTAACCCTGACTAAATGTACACACAACCCTTGGAGACCATTTTTCTGGCCTTAAGGTAGGAAATGAATCGACCTACAGGTACAGGTGAACTACCCTTCTATTCTGTGACTGGCTCACTCAAAAATCTGAACTCTACTGCCCGTGTTCTACAATTAACTGAGGCATAACATGCAAATAGCCAATCCATGCCAAGGATAACATAAAAATTGATCAAGGCTAACTCTACTAGATCTTCTGAGGTGTCTTTCTGAAGGACTGTGACCGGGCAACTTCTGTATACCCGTTTAGCTACAACTGAATCACCCACTGGAGTAGAGACTGAGAAGGGTTCTGATAATATTTTGGGACTGACTCTGAAACTACTAGACACATAGGGCATCACAAAAGACAAGGTAGCCCATGGATCTAACAAAGCATATATATCAAGATGGAAAACTCGTAACATACCAGTAACTACATCCGGGGAGACCTCGTGCTCCTGGCGGGATGCTAAGGCATAGAATTTGTTTTGGCGCTGACTGCCACCTGTGCTAGTAGATGCCCCCTGCTGGGCTGGGCTTGCTGGTGGAGTTGCTAAACTAGAAGCTGGGCCTCAGCCCTATCATGGCCCTATCTAGCTACTGGGAAATCTCTGAGCATATGTCTGGGCTTCCCATACTCGAAGAAAGCACCTGTACATTCCAAACACTAACCCATGTGTCTCCGGCAACATCTGTCGCAAACTGAGATATTGGAATCTGCGGGCCTGCTGCTCTGACCCTTAGAGCCTGATGCTCGTCCCCTCTGGTCGTGCCTAGATCTGGATGGCACACTCATCGCTGAAGATATTGGGGATGAAGATCTTTGGTAGGACTGCTGTCGATGCCCACCATCTAGTCTCGGCTAGAGAACCTAAAGTTGTCTGTCCTGGCCCTCTTGGCCTCTCTCCCTCAGATGCGCCACCTCCATTTGTTGGGCGTACAAGACTATCTAAGGAAAATCCATATCCTGATACAGTATGGCGGTTTTGCTATCCTTATCTAGATAGTCCTCCACCCAATGAACAAACCTGCTCACTCGTTCCCTTTGATCAACCACTAACTCTAGGGTGTACTTTGACAGACGAGTGAACTCTAGGGCATATTCCTGCACTGTTATCTTTCCCTGCTATAGATTCACGAACTCGTACGCCTTCAGCTCCCTCATCTCATGAGGAAGGAATCGATATAGGAAAGCGACATGAAACTCATCCCAACTAATAGGGCCTGCTCCGACTTCCCTTCTATCCTTCCACTATTTAAACCAAATGTGGGTGACCCCCCTTAACTGATATGAGGCCAACTCCACACACTTCTCTCCAGTCACCCCCATGACCTAGTTGATCTTCTAAATCTCATTGATAAACTCATGTTGGTCCTCGTCCACCTTTGACCCAAGGAACTCTAGAGGGTTCATCCTCAAGAAATCTCTGATCGTGCTACCGCTAATTACCGTTCTGCGGAACATGTGCTACTGCCTGCTGGTTGACCTGGGTGGTCAAGGTCTGGAATAGCATCAGAATGGCTGCTTTGAATTTAGCATCGGCAACTAGCTCCGGTGTATGGTGCTCATAGGCTGGTGGGGCCTGTTGATGCCCGACTCCATTGCCATCCTCGTGGCCATTTCCATTTCCGTTCCTCCTGTCGTTGACTCTAATGGGAGGCATGATTCTGTAATCGCGAATAGCACGAGTTAGAAGGATAGAGAGACATTTCACCACACGATTTAGATCATGAAAGAAGGGAACATTTCCTAAATGTCTCATAGCCTTTTCATCATAAGTGTGGTGCCCTTCACACCCATAAAAATTACTCTACCTAACGCAGTTTTCAGAAACCCTAGGACATTTCAACACCTACTGCTTTGATACTACGTTTTTCACGACCCGAACATAGGCCCGGATTGAGACACGGGACAAGGAGCACGGAGAGACTCCAAGTCGACCTATGGCATGAACATATATCTAACTTGATCAAATAAAGCGGAAGACTTAACATAATAAACATAGCAAAAGTCTAATCATAACATAACCTCAGAACCGGAATTCACTTCATACATGACAAACTGAGTACTACATATAGTCTAAAAGCCTCTAACATATCTTATGGGTTGATGGACAACACCCTCAACAAACCTGATAAGTTTGAAAACTGAAAATACAATGATAACTACTAATAAATGGTCCTCGGTAGATGAGGACTTACAACTGAAGCTGGATGCTAACTCCGGAAGCTGACTAATGACGAGGCTGAGTCTGGAGATCAGAGCTTGTATCATAAAATGATACAGAATAGAGTATGCGGTCATTACATGGAATGTACCGAGTATGCAAGATAAGTAAAAACACTTAAAATCATTTAAAACATGCATAATGTGAAACATAATCAAGATAAGAATCTGAGAGTAGGGCCTGCATGCTATTTTTTGAAATCATGACCTGAACATAACTGACACCATAACTGAATTGAATGACCCAAAGCTGAAATTTGATAATCATATGTAAAATTGTANTATATATATCATGAATGATAACATGCATAACCGAAATCATAAGGAACAATGGGAGACTTGTCGTATAACCAACATTACCACGATATAGCTTACGTGGTCCCAACTATCACGCTCAAGTGGGCAGAGCAGTCTAAAGCCTTTCCAGGGTTAAAGACGCTACCATGATATCGATATCAAGCTGAAGGCCCCTTGGGGCAGGGGAAAGCTCACAAAGGAGGTCCTAAATAATCTAATCATACCTACATTGGTGCGTAGTTCTGAGGCATAGGGTTGAATGACCCTTAGCCTACTCGGTGCAAGACACGACTCCCAAAAACATGCATATGCTTTCTATCCTTTTTCAATAAAGCTGACCATCGTCTAGTGACGAAGCTGAATAATCATGTACATATAAAATATGAAATCATACATGAGGATCCTTGGCTCAAACCATAACACAAGCTAAACATAATTGAGAGTCTTGACTCCAAAACCATGTGGTAAGCTAAATAAATTGAAATCATACATTATACTTGAAATATGGTCTTTCCCAATACTTCATTCACTTGAAAACATGATCATAGACATGGGTAAGTTGAAAACATGCTTTTCGTCATAAGTATCTCATCATACTTGAACATACATCATAAATCTCAACTTTCATAAACTTCTCATGGATGGGCATTATAATTTATAAAACTTGAAAACATGATTTATAATTGAAAACATTGTAAAACTTTCCCATGAATCATAATTCAATAATAGAAACATACTTAGATCATACCCATGTAGAACTTAAGAAATTCATGCATTGGGTTAAAACCCCATAGGATCAAGATATGTATTTTCATGAACTAGAGAGGTATTGGGCATGCGTGTAAGCAAATTCACCCATTCATTACCTTACATACCTGAGAGAATCAGATTCTACAACTTCTCAAATTGCCTAAGGAAGAATTGAGAAGAAGTTGAAGGAATTAAGCTTAATCACCTCTCTAGGCTTCTAAGTTTGCATACATGAATAGGAATATCCCAGAATGAACTTACCATTCTTAAAACTCACTATTCATAGCTTAAAATGACGTAGTTTAGGCTTTCGGATCATAGGAATAATGGATAAGCCCTTACTAAATTCGAAGAGAAAAACTGATTTCTAGTCCCAATGAGGGATTGGATAAGTCTTCATCCAAGGCCACACGACTCATGGCCACAAACCGTCGTGTACACTGCCAACATTTCACCTAGGGATCGTCATGGGGAACTACACTATTCGTTACTAGTGACCACGACTTGTGGTCTTCACTGGTAAAAACATACCTGGGTTCACCACGAGGCACTCCACGACTCGTGGTGCACCCAATGAGTTGTGGTGACCCACCCGTTAAGTGCACTTCCCAAGTCCTCGTACCTGAACCTCCTCCTTGACCACAACTGACTTAACGAGTCATGGGGCTGACCACGACTCATGGTCATGTCTGTGGGGACCCAAAACCAGAAATTTCCAACTCAAGTCATACCTCTCACCATGAGTCACTTAACGATTCGTGGTCAAGCTGAAAAGTCACAGGACGATTCGTTCTGTGACCTGGTAAAGAAAATCCTATTTTCTCCGCTTCAACTCCCGGGTCTGATCTTAGGGCTTCTGGGGTATAACATTCTAGGTTTTGTGTCTCAATCCGGGTCCACTCTCGGGTCGTGACAAATATTATATATGTTTAAAAACTCTTAATGAGCCTTGGCTCAAAATATCTATCACGCCCCGAGCCTATACCCTGGACGAGATATGGTACTAGAGTCACAAGTAACCCCAAGTAAACTCACGGTCTATCATAATAGTGGCATTCTGAGTCGAAACATAGCATAAGCTTTAAAATAATAAAATAAAATATTTATGAAGAAAAACTAAATCATAAAGTCTTAAAACAACTGAAACAAAGATAAAAATCTGAAACTCTGCCTGTGTCTGAAAGCCATCTATTTGATGAGTTTTTGGGACAAGCCCCCAGCTAACTCTAAATCTAATTGAAGGAAATATAATAGAAAAGAAATAATCATCGTCCTCAAAAGAGGAGGACTCACTACTGATGCAGCTGAGAACTTCTGGGCGAGATCTGCTAACGATGTTGAGACTGAGAACCTGCAGCTGTATTATAAAATGATATAGCATAAAAGGGATGCATCAGTACTTTGAATGTACTGAGTAAGTAGGAGAAACCATAACGTGGAGAATACAATGACTGAACTAAAAAGACATGCAATGACCAACAGAAATGTTGAAACTGAATAAACTGTGATATACTGAGATGGTCAAAATGACCTTGTCTGATGGTCGAAGAAATGTCCTAAATCTGAGATACTAATCTGAAATACTGTGCTGAATTGATCTGAACTGAGATAATTTGAGACTGTTATGCACTGAGCTAATCTGAGACTGAACTGAACTGACTAGTGGGAGACTCTATAATCAACATGTAACCACGTGAGCTAGACATGGAGTCTGATGTATACACCTAATCTGTAGGACCCAATATACCTTGCCAGGGTATAGAGGCATGAACTGGGTGATCACAAGTCTAGGGCCATGAGGCCAATAAAATATAACCTGTGGTGGCGATGTAGTTCTGGAAACCTGAGTGCGCGGGAACTCCGGTCCCTCTCGGTGCTAAGTCCTACTCCCACTGGATGGTCCTAACATGAATACTACTACCAAGCTGGTAGTTCGAAACTGGGTCCCAAGACTAAGTCAGGGATACTTATCTGGAAGTACCTTGAGAGTCTTATCGAACCGGATTTAGTAACTGGTGTTCTAAGACTAATTAGAGTTGCTTAGCTAGAAGCGTCGTAACCGTCTAAAGAACAAAATGATAATTGGAAGTGCTGGTTCTAAGACTGGTCAGAGCTTCTTATCTAGAAGTATTGTAACTGTCTAAAGAACCAACTAAAATTTGATAATTGATACCTAAGTGTAAATACTGATAACGGGGAGGCACCGCTAACACCTTAGGAATTAACTGTTGTCAAATTGATCAGCTGACGTTTCTAGACAACACTTAGTCTAATAATCTGACTGAGACTGGATATGTAAATATCTGACTAAAATTTCCACATACACTAATAATATGGGGATCTCAAATCTATTAGAATCAAGCTACAAGGAAACTAGTCTAACACGTAAGATCCTAAATTCTACTAAACTGAGACTTAGGGCTAAATTACTCCACAATATACAATTCTCACAAATGTCTAGAAATAGGGAATAATAAGCAGTTAATATCATGAGAAATATACCATTTTAAATCTGAACGAAATTAATCTGACAATTTTTCTACATTTCAAATCCACAGAACTGAACTGATAGAGAAAATTAGAAAAGGTTTTTGGGGACACATGGTAAGAACTATTCCCTTGTTAAATTCCAACATACCTAATGAAGAAATCCAAAGAAAATCCCTTGAGAATTTGAGAAGTTGAATTTGCTAGTTTCTTCTTGAGAGGAATGACTTGAGTTCTACAAACATTCTTCTGAGAGCCTAAGTGATGATTGAGGGATGAAAACCGTTCAACCCCTCTAAATTCATCAAAAATATGCTTAAAACGGCGTATTATAGGCCATAGGATTATTGAAATTACGGAAAAGCCTTTAATAAACTCGCAGGGAAAAGCTGAGTCATGCCCAGTGACCACGACTCGTGGTCACAATCCGTCGACTACACTGCTTAGATTCACTTGGGGCTCACCACGGGGGACCCCACGAATCGTGGTGTACCCGACGAGTCGTGCTGACCCAATCATCAGGTACAGTGCATTTTTTCCAACTTTCATCCAACCCTTAGCCACGACTCACATGACGACTCGTGTTGTTGAGCATGACTCGTGGTCACACCCGTGGTCACTCAAATTCCCAAATTTTCAACCAAGTACGAACCCTTCCCCATGAATCACTCCACGACTCGTGGCCTACCCCACGGGTCACAGAACGACTCGTTCTATGACCTGGTGCAGAAAATCCTATTTTCTCTATTTCAACTCCCGGGTCTGATCTTAGGGTTTCCGGGGCATTACAATTTCTCCCCCTCGGGAAAATTCATCCTCGAATGTTGGAAAACACATAGAAAAGCAGAGTAATGCAATCACCGTATTTAAATACTAAACATATAAGCTGAAAACTAACGGAATGACTCCCTCTGAACTGAAAGACATGACAGAACTGAATTTATGAGTCACACTTACGTACATTGACATGAAAGAAGCTGGGGCACATGAACTAAACATGAAACTAAATAGAGTTTTAGGGAGAAAATTGGTACCTTAAACGGAAACTGAGCCGGAAGGGAATAAATATGGGTATCTAGTCATCATATCTTCTTCGGCTTCCCACACCCTCAATATGCTGATTCATCCACAAAACATTGACTGAAGCTACTTCTTTGTTTCTCAGGTTATGAACCTGACGGTCAAGGATCTGAACTAGGACCTCTTCGTAAGTGAGACTATCTTTCACTCCCACACTGTCTAGTGGCACCACTGAAGTTGGATAATCAATGCATTTCTTCAATAGTGACACATGGAACACTGGGTGCACAGATGATAACTTTGAAGGTAGTTCTAGCTCATAGACTACATTGCCAATTCACCTCAGAATTCTGTAAGGTCCCACATATCTTGGACTGAGTTTTCCTTTCTTCCCAAATCTCATCACCCCTTTCATGGGTGAATTTTTTAGATAAACCCAGTCATACACTACAAACTCTAATTCTCTTCTCCTCACATCAGCATAAGATTTTTGACGACTTTGCGCTTTTCTCAACCTCTCTCTTATAAGTTATACCTTCTCCATCTGTCTGTGGGTGAAAAGTTGTGTTGAGCTTGACCTAAGTACAAAGTCCCTTTTGAAATGAATTCTAGAAATGTGAGGTGAACTGGGTACCTCTATCTGAAATAATGGACAAAGGCACCCCATGAAGTCTGACAAACTCCTGAATATAAACCTGGCATAATCCTCAATTGAGTCTGTAGTTTTAACTAGGAGGAAGTGTGCTGACTTAGTCATCCAGTCTACTATCACCCAGATTGAGTCGTGCTGCAAACGAGTCCAAGGTAGACCCATATTAAAATCCATATTTACTTCTTCCCACTTCCATGTGGGTATGCTGATATCCTGAGTCATACCTCCCGATCTCTGATGTTCCACTTTAACTTGCTGGAAGTTCAGGCACTTAACTATAAATTCTGCGATGTCTCTCTTCATGCTGTTCCACCAGTAAATATCCCATAAATCACGGTACATTTTTGTAGCACTTAGGTGAGTATAATATCGCGAATTGTGTGCTGATGTGTTGTGGATTTACAACACTATTGACGCTCAAAACTAAGAAAATAGCATGGACTTAGGTGTATTTATGTGGATATGAGGCACTTTTCCTTTGATTTTAGGATAAATGGGTGTTGGAGCGTAAATTTTCAAAAGGAAGCTAAAAGTGTGCAAAATAGGGAAAAAATGAAGTCCACAGTATGATCCGTAGGATGGACCTATGAGTCGTACTAATGGCCGTGATAAGAAGCAGAAGGATGAAGTTGGAAGAATGAACTTATGAGTCTTGCCACGGATCGTACCAAGCTTGTACGAGTCGTGGTAAGTCAGTCATGATGAAATCCAAAAAGAATTGCACAAGAGGATGATTCTCAATACGAGAGGAGACCACGACCCGTGAGATCTTGGTATGAGTCGTTCTATACCGGTCGTGGTGAACTTCAGACAAATTGCAAAGATTCAGAATCAAGCCACGTGAGCCTGTTATGAGTCGTAGGAAGGAGGTACGAATCGTACCTTGGCTCGAAACTTAGCCAAACAATCAGCAAACAATCCAACAATGAGAAGCTGCCACGGACCGTAGGATGCTCCTACGAGTCATAGGATGATCTGTGACGAGGTCGGCACCAAATATGGAAAATCGCCTTGTTAGCCTAGGAAAAGGATTCTTATGTCTATATAAGTACGTTTTATGTTTTATTTTTTCAGAAGTGTTGTTAAGTAAAATAGGTTTTAGTTGGAAAACAATGTAGTAGACAATTTTACATCTTTGAAAGAGAGAATTGAGTTGGTTCAACCTTATGATCAATCTTTTCTTGAATTCATATTGTTTTTGCTACTTGTTCTTCAAGATTTTGCGGATTAATTAAAGCAAGTATTTTTCTCAATCATATTTGTAAGTATTGTTTTTATTTCTTTAATCATGAACACACTTC
The DNA here is from genome assembly GCA_018107945.1 of Datura stramonium. Taxonomy (NCBI): domain Eukaryota; kingdom Viridiplantae; phylum Streptophyta; class Magnoliopsida; order Solanales; family Solanaceae; genus Datura; species Datura stramonium. The sequence goes on along the minus strand of JACEIK010002766.1, from coordinate 140,065 downwards.
CCAACCTTGCAGCTATGAGAGGCTAAAACCTCCATAGCTAGGGTTGTAGGAACCATGGTGGAATAAAAAACTAGGGTTGCACAAAGTGAGTCTAAAATCAATACTAAACGCTTATATTGTATTCTCTTCATCTTTAACGATTCTTAACAATGTACGACATTAGGAAGTGCCCGAATTCTTTACTTGCTTTGGTCGAAGAGGTAGATATTAGGAAAAGAGATTTACAATGGAGCCTTGATCTTGATGATCATTGTATTAACTTGAGTTGTGGTCGCAGGATAGTTATATCTGGAACTTAGTGATAACGGTTAGTTTGGAAATGCTCATGAGACTTTGTCGAGTAATTGAGTATAGTCAACCAATAGGACTGGTCGATCGTTTGAATGTTCCTAAGTTATCAGTTCTGTAAGTAAGTATTGGTGAAGATCACGAGTGTATACCTAAAGCTGTTATGAATCCATGGGGAACACAAACCATAGTTATCCTTTAATTATTGATTCACAACGATAATCTTGACATTTGTTTTGTTTTTACTATTGATTATTATTAGAAACCACCCAATTGTGAAGTAACTATCATACAAGTTCACTTACCGGCTGTAATCTAGATCTTCCATATTCCCTATGGGATCGACCCCAACCTCTAAGTTGGGTTATTTATTGACAACGTCCGCTTCATACTTCAGTTAGAAGTGTGGTTTGAGCGTTATAAAAAAGTGGCGTCATTGCTGGGAATACGACTAAGACTACGTTATTTGCTTGTATTTGACTTTTTGGTAGTTATTTCCTTAATTATGTTTATTTTTTTGTGTTTTTGATACCCACAGGCTTTCCTCCGGTGAGTGCCAAGAACTCAGAGTAGAGGAGACCCCCTTGTTCCACTAAATCTTGAAATTGAACGAGCACTGCATAGAACGGAAAACCCTGAGCAAAGAGAAGCCCGCTTAGTTGAAGAAGCTAGGCAAGCCAAGCTAGCTCGGTTAGCTACACTTCAGCAGGCTAGTGATGACAAAGATGAGGTGGTAAACGCTGATCGACATGGGAGGGGCAACCGAGCTCAGATATTTTCCCCTCAATTCTTCAATGATGAGGACCCAGATATTGATGAAGTTGGGTCAACTAGAGAAATTGTGCCACCACCACTGTCCGTTGGGGCCAAATTTGATATTACGAGCACCATGATTCAATTTTTAAACATGAAGGGGTGTTCAGTGGCCACACATAGGATGGCGACAACCTGCACTTAATGAACTTCGTAGGAATATGCAAGGCGTACAGGTTGCCCGGAGTAAGCCAGGATGTCATACGGCTCCGACTCTTCCCTTTTTCTCTATCAGGTGAAGCTACTTTGTGGTTATCGGAGTTCCCCAATGACTCCATAAACAATCGGAGGGAGCTTAAATAGTCCTTTTTGGAGAGATTCTTTCCCCCATCAAGGATGTTACAACTAAAAGATGAGATCTATAATTTCTGACAAATTAAGACGGAGGCACTTCATAAAACCTGGTTGAGGTTAAAGAAGAAATTGACTAAGTGCCCGAACAATAAAATTCCAAATGACAGTTTATTGGAAGTTTTTTACAGGTCTCTGAATAATAGCACCAAAGTTGTAGCAGATACAGTGGCTGGAGGAGCATTGATGAGTCACACTTGGGAGAAAGCAGCCACTATCCTTGACTAGGTGACTAAGACAAACAGGGCCTGGCATACGAGGGAGGCAGATGCAGTGGCAGGTACATATGTTGTTGGTTTGACTACAGACCAATGAAAGAAGGAAGAAGAACGCGATCAGGAGTTGGCTCACATGCACACATCATTGGATTTGTTGACAAAGAATATCATGGGAGTCGAAGCCAAAAAGGTAAATGCAGTGGGAACTCAAGGAAAGGAGCAAGGAGCTAATCACTCTGACTCTGAGAATGAGGCAAACTTCCTAGATAGCCAAGTGGCGGGTTTCCAAGCCAACTCCCAAGCGTCTGGACAAGACAATTGGCGCCAAGGTTTTGGAAATCAAGGTCGGAACGAATTTAGGGACAACTACAATAGGAACGGGTTCAGAGACAGGAGCCGTGGTCGTGAGCGCGAGGGAGATTGGAGAAGGAATGATGGATGCCGCAATGACAAGGCTGGAGTCTATGTGCCTCCCAATGCACGAGAAGGGGAGGCCGGGCAGTCAAAGTTGGAGAGCATGATGGCTGAGATGCTGAAAAAGGTGAGGTTTACTGATGATCAATTAAAAGAAATTCAAAGTGACTTATCGAGCATGGGTCAGAAAGTAGAATCTCACGCCACCGCCATCAAGCAGATAGAACACCAACTGGAGCAACTGTCAGCATTAATGAACCCTAGGCAAAAGGGTACACTCCTTAGTTTAGAATCCAAAGAATGATGCTCATTGCATGGCAGTGATGACTAGGAGTGATAAGACCACAGTTGACCTCCTGTTCCCAGATGAAGTTGAAAGGATGAAAGAGAGCGTGATTGAGGAAGAAGAGATGGGTGTTGAGACACAAAATAGTAAGTTGCAAGAGGCCCCTAGAGGTAAGAAGGAAGGCAACATTGATCAAGGGGAAACCTAAGTGCATAAGGCTATTCCACGACCACCGTCACCGTTCCCTCAAAGGATGAAGAAAAAGGCGGACAACGGTAAGTTCCGAAAATTCCTTTCAATGCTTAAACAACTATCGGTGAACATAATGTTGGTCGAAGAGCTAGAGCAGTTGCTAGGGTATGAAAAATTCATGAAGGACCTGGTAACAAAGAAGAGATCTATGAGCTATGAGCCAGTTGACAATGTCCATCACTACAGTGCCATAGCAATGAGGGTCTTAGCTCAGAAAAAGAAAGACCTATGCACCTTCATGATACCTTGCACCATTGGTAATGTCGAGTTCGCCGAGTTCGCAAGGGAACTCTGTGATCTGGGAGCTAGCATTAATTTAATTCCCTTGCAGTTTTCAAGAAGCTAGGATTGGGAGCCTCCACACCGACTAACATGCGGCTACTGATGGCCGACATAACAGTTAAGAAACTAGTGGGCATCTTAGTTGATGTGCTCATCAAGGTTGAAAAGTTCATATTCCCAGCAGACTTCATGATTTTGGATTACGAGGTCAATTATGAGGTCCCCATCATTTTGGGGTGACCATTCCTTTCCACTGGGAGAGCTATAGTAGATGTGGAAGCGGGTCTACTGAAGTTCAGACTAAACAAAGAAGAGGTCACTTTCAACATCTTTTGGACCATGAAACAACCGAAGGAATTTAGTGTGATCTCAGCAATAGAGGATGAGTATGAGTCTCTTGAAGAATTCTGAGTAGTCAAGAGACTTGCATCGTGCCACGACGTTAAATCAAGAGCTTCTTGGGAGGCTACCCAAGTGGTGGTTTGGTGAAACCTGAGTAACCAGACCACCTGCATCGTGCCACGACATTAAATCAAGCGCTTCTTGGGAGGCAACCCAAGTTATTGAACTAATATGTACTTAGTGTGCAGGGAAACAAAAACAGGTGGCTAAAAAATTAGCTACTACAAAACTCTTAGTACGACCCGTGATAAGGTCCGATGAGCCGTAGCAGTAGGTGTGGTGAGAAGTAGAGAAAGTCCAAAGCAGAAGTTAGGCCTACGATTCATCCTACGAGTGGTACCTCAATTGTACAAGTCGTAGGTTTGACTCGTAGGTCACCAGGTAAGTTCTTTCAATTAAAGTGACTATGGGTTAGGGGACGAGTCGTAGGTACCTCCTACGACTCGTGGCACGAGTCGTGATGGGTCAAAAACACCACTTATACCCGACTCGGCCCAAATTTGTTGGATATGGCCTTAAGCTATTTAAATCAAATCCACCCCTCTCCCACGCTATACACTAAAGTTCACAATGTTAAAATAACCTTCCTGTTCGCGGCTTTTGCAACTACATGCAAGTGCACGTGGTCGAACAAGTAGTAAAATAGCTTGAGTAAGCCAAGTATCGATCCCACAGTGACTGAACTAAGGTAATAATCAACTTAAGTGTTAATGAACTATATCTTTAAGAATGCAGACAACAATTTAAATAAGATTTTAAGAGTTTAGTTTCCTAATTTATA
>JACEIK010002766.1:106668-118715 GCA_018107945.1 Datura stramonium | reverse complement strand
AATGAACCTAAGTGTGCTATTTATACTAGTGGGAATTTTTCCCGGAATAACAAGCAACGTGTCACGGAGTGCATCACGGAGCACTGCCTCTGTGACACGGCACAAACGCGGACCCTTACTGGAATCCGGCCCTCCAGGTATTTATGCCCAATGTGCCACGGCGTGCAACGTGGGGCTTGGCCAACGTGCCACGGCTCCAACGCGCACCTCCACTAGAATTCCATGTTCCAGGTAATCATGTCCAACGTGCCACAGAGGCAACGCGGACCTTCACTGGAACTTGGCTACTTTTAATCATTTGGGGCAGAATGCCTCTGCGATGGCAGCGTGACACGACTCCATCGCGGAGCCCCTTTATTTTCTGCATCTCCTTAGCCTTTTCCACTGCTCGCTTCCGAGTCCATTCCCGATTTCTCCCAACATGCATCTTAGCTTCCTAAAAATATATATTTCCTGCAAAACAACGCTAATCATGTTGGTTAGTATAAATTCACTTTTTAACTACAAATTACATGAGAAAGCACAAATATCAATGGGTAAACAAGACGAAATGAAGCATTTGAGTATCACTTGGGCATATAATTCTTCCCAAGATCACTTAACACTGGAGCGGTAGTGAGTCGAGTTTTTAACTCCTAGAAACTCTTCTCACACACATCTAACCACTAAAATTTCTCCTTTCTCTGAGTCAACTTAGCCAGAGGAGGTGCAATAGAGGAAAATTCTTCCATAAAACGTCGGTAATAACCGTATAGACCCAAGAAACTTCTGATTTCGTTTGGGAAGTAGGTCTTGGTCATTCTTTCACCGCTGCTATCTTTTGAGGATCTACCTGAATATCCTCACCCGAAACCACGTGACCAAGGAATGTCACAGACTTCAACCAGAATTTGCATTTGCTGAATTTTGTGAACAACTGGCGGTCTCTGAGCGTCCGAAGCACTATCCTCAGGTGATTCGCATATTCTTCCTCATTTCTAGCGTATACTAGAATGTCATCAATGAACACAATGATGAACATGTCTAGATACTGCTTGAAGACTCTCTTCATCAGGTCCATGAAAGATGCGGGGGAATTAGTGAGTCCAAAGGACATGACCACGAACTCGTAGTGACCATACAATGTTCTGAAAGTTGTTTTCGGTATGTCACATTCTCTGACTCTTAGCTGATGATACCCTGACCTGAGATCTATCTTGGAGAAACAACTGGCTCCATAAAGCTGATCGAACGAGTCGTCAATTCTTGGTAAGGGATAATTGTTATTCACAGTGAACTTGTTCAATTGACGGTAATTGATGCACATTTTGAGGGTACCATCTTTCTTTCGCACGAATAGTACTGGAGCACCCCAGGGAGAGATGCTGGGTCTGATAAAACCTTTATCAAGAAGGTCTTTTAGCTGCTCCTTTAACTCCTTAAACTCGGCTGGAGCCATTCTATAAAGAGGGATGGAGATGGACTGAGTGTCTAGAAGAATGTCTATGTCGAAGTCTATTTTTCGCTCAGGAGGGACTTCAGGAAGATCTTCGGGAAACACATCAAGAAACTCGCTGAAAACTGGAACTGACTAGATATTTGGGGTCTCAGAGCTAGAATATTTGACCCGAACTAGATGATAAATACACCCTTTGTAAATAAGCTTTCTAGCCTTAAGGTAGGAAATAAACCGACCCTTAGGTGCTAAACTACTGCCCGTGCACTCTAAAGCTTGCTCATTAGGGAACTAAAACCTGAAGACTCTAGTTCTGCAGTCGACTGAGGCATAACCAGAGTGTAACCAATTCATGCCAAGAATGAGGTCAAAGTCAATCATGTATAACTCTACAAGGTCAGCTGGAATGACCTTATTCAAGATTGATACTAGACAGTTTCTACACACCCGACTGGCTCTAACTGACTCGACAACTGGGGTGGAGACTTAAGAATGATTTTGAGAGGAATTTTGGACTGATATCAAACTGGAAAGCTACATACGGAGTCACAAATGAAAGTGTGGCTCTTGGATTTAGTAGGGCATACACGTCTAGATGAAAAAGGCATAACATACCTGTGACCACATCAGGTGAGCTCTCCTGATCCTGATGAGAGGATAAAGCATAAAAATGGTTTTGGCGCTGGCCGCTATCTGTACTTGAAGTGTTGGCCTTTTGAGCTGGTCGGCCTACTGGAGCTACAGAAGCGGTGGATTGTGATCTCCCCCATCCTGCTGATGGGCATTCCTTGAGTTGATGACCAAGTTGTCCACACCCAGAACAACCCTCTCGGTCCTGAAGGCATTCTTCTAGATGGTTCTTGCCACACTTAGGGAAAGCTGGGTAGTTATAGCGGTTGCTGGCGTTATGACTCTGGGACTGTAAGCCAGATGCTCACCCCTCCAATCCTTGTAGGACCGAAAAGCAGGGGAACTGTCTGAAGTGGGTGTTGGAGCCTTCTGCTAGTGTTGCTACAACTACTATTGTGGGAAGCTACTACCGCCAGATCTCTGGTGGCCATAATCTGACTGGCTAGTTCTTTCCCATTTGATCTCCCGCTCCAAGTCTTTTAGTTTTTCTGCCTCAATCTGCTAGGCATGAACTATGAGGCTGGAGAGATCGATATCCTTAATAAGCATTGCAGTCCAACACTCCATGAGGACCAAGTTTGATACTCTATTAATAAACTTCAGCATATGAGCCCTTGGCTCGGCTACCATATTTGGAGCATATTAGGCAACCTTGTAAACTCTAGTGCATACTCTTCCACCATATGATTTCCCTGTTTTAGATTCATAAATTCAGCATTTTAGCCTCCCTAAGCTCCCGGGGTAAGAATCTATCTAGGAAGGTTGTAGTGAACTCCTCCTATTCCACCGGTTCTGCTCCCGCTGGTGTCCCCTCCTTCCACTGTTCGTACCAGATCTAGGCTACCCCTTTCAACTGGTAGGAAGCTAGGTCGACACTCTCAGAGGAGCTAACACTCATAATTTGGGTGATCTTTCTAATCTCATCCATGAACTCCTGTGGGTCCTCTCCCACCTTCGATCCATGGAAAGTTGGAGGGTTCATTTGAGTGAAGTCCCAAACTCAAGAAACTACTGTGGACCCATTAGTATTGACCAGAATCACCTGCTGGTTCACCTGATTTGTGACTATCTGCGCGAGTAGTTGGATAACCGCTCTGAACTCTGCGGAGGACACTAGGTCGTCCTGAGGGGATGCAGGAGCTGATGGGGCAGGTCGGTGAGCGTTGTTGGCCCTTCTTCTATTACCACATCATGGAGGCATGATTTCATAGAAACAAAACAGAGCATGAGTTAGGAGAATGTTTTTTGAATTGAATTTCAATGCACGATAAAGAGTATGAACAAAAGAGAGTTTTGCTAATAGCATCTCGTAGCCTCCCTATCATAAGTGCAGCGCGCTTCACACCCATGAAAGGGACTCTACTCGATGCAGCTTTCAGACATCCTAGGATACTCTAAACCTAGTGCTCTAATACCAAGTTTGTCATGCAACGAGTCTATACCATGGACGAGACACGATACTTGGAGTCACAAGTAACCCCAACTCAACCCATGGTCTATCTTAATAGTGGCATTCTGAGTAGAAACATAGCGGAAGATTTAAAATAACAAAATAAAACATTTCTGAAGAATAAATAAATCATAAAGTTTTAAAACAATTGAAATAAAGCTAAAAATCTAAAACTCTGTCTGTGTCTGAAAGCCATCTATCTGATGAGTTGTTGGGAAAAGCCCCCAGCTAACTCTAAATCTAATTAAAGGAAATATAACTGAAAATAAATGATCCTCGTCCTCAAAATATGAGGACTCACCAATGATACAACTGAAAACTTTTGGGCGAGATCTGCTAACGGTGCTGAGATTGAGAACCTGCAGTTGTATCATAAAACAATACAACATAAAAGATATGCATTGGTACTTTGAATGTATTAAGTAAGTAGGAGAAACCATAACCTGGAGAATACAATGAGTGAACTGTAAAAACATACAATGACCAACTGAAATGTTGAAACTGAATAAATTGTGATACACTGAGATGGTCAAAATGACCATGTCTAATTGTCAAAGACATACCCTAAATCTGAGATACTAATATGATATACTATACTAAACAGATTTGAATTAAGTAGTCAAATACTATTCTGAACTGAGCCAATCTGAGACTGAACTAAACTGACTAGTGGGAGAGTCTATAATCGACATGTAACCACGTGAGCTAGACATGGAGTCCGATGTATACACCCCACTGATAGGACCCAATAATCCTTTCCAGGGTATAGATGCATGAATTGGGTGATCATAGGTCTAGGTCCATGAGGCCAATAAAATATAACCTACAGTGATCACGTAGTTCTGGGAACCTGGGTGCGCTGGAACCCCGGTCCCCTCTTGGTGCTAAGTCCTACTCCCACTGGATGGTCTTAACATGACTACTACTACCAAGCTGATAGCTCAAAATTGGGATCCAAGACTAAGTCAGGGATACTTATCTAGAAGTACCCTGAGAGTCTTATTGGACCGGATTTAGTAACTGATGTTCTAAGACTTGTCAGAGCTGCTTAGCTGAAAGCGTAGTAACTATTTAAAGAACAAACTGATAACTGGAAGTGTTGGTCCTAACACTGGTCAAAGATGCTTATCTGGAAGTGTCCTAACCATCTAAAGAACCAACTAAAATTTGATAACTGATGTCTGAGTCTAAATACTGATAACGGGGAGGCACCACTAACACCTCAGGAATTAACTGTTGTCAAACTGATTAGTTGACATTTATGGACAACACTGAGTCTAATAATCTTACTGAGACTGGACAGGTAAGTATTTGACTAAAATTTCCACATACACTAATAATATGGTGATTTCAAATCTGTTAGAATCAAGCTACAGGGAAACTAGTCAAACACGCAAGATCCTAAATTCGAATGAACTGAGACTTAGGGCTAAATTACTCCAGAATATACAATTCTCATAAATATCTAGAAATAGGGAATAATAAGCAGTTAAAATCATGAGAAATATACCACTTGAAATCTTAACAAAATTAATCTTACAATTTTTCTACATTTCAAATCCACATGGCTGAACTGATAGAGAAAATTAGAAAAAAATTTTAGGGACACAAGGGAAGAACTATTTTCTTGTGGAATTCCCATATACCTAATGATGAAATCCGAAGAAAATCCCTTGAGAATTTGAGGAGCAGTTGACTGCCCAAGTTTCTATTTAAGAGGAATGACCTGAGTTCTACGAACATTGTTCTAAGAGTCTAAGTGATGAATGAGGGATAAAAACCGTTCAACCCCTCTAAATTCATCAAAAATATGATTAAAACGATGTAGTATAGGCCTTAGGATCATAGGAATTATGAAAAAGCCCTTAATAAACACACAGGGAAAAGCTGACTGTCAGTCCCCACGAGGGACTTGATGAGTCGTGCCTAGTGACCACAACTCTTGGCCACAATCCATCGCGTACACCACCTAACTTCACTTAGGTCTAACCATAAGGGACAACATGACTCGTGGTGTACTCATTTTATACCCTGAAAGCCCAAAGATCAAATCTGAGAGTTAAAATAGAGAAAACAGGATTTTCTGCAGCCAGTCACAAAATGAATTGTCCTGTGATATGTCAGGTTGACCACGAGTTGTTAAGTGACTCATGGTGAGGAGTGTTGACTTTCCTAGAAATTTCAAATTGGGGTGGCCACGAGTTGTGGTCATCCCCACGAGCCGTTAGGTCACCCGTGGTCAAGGGAAGTTGAAAGATGAAGGATGAGCTGGAAGGGTACCCCATAATTGGCACCACGAGTCGTTGTCAGATGCCACAATTCGTTAGGTGAGTCGTGGTCAGCAGTGGATTAAAGACTTGATGTTTTGGGCAGTAGAGATAACGAGAGGTGACCACGAGTCATGGTCACCAGTGACGAGCCGTTAGCTCCCTCATGGGGACCCTTTGAGGAAAACCGACAGTGCACTTGACGATAGGAGACCACGAGTCGTGGTCAGGGGTAACGACTCATCCAGTCCCTCATTGGGACTGACAATCAATTTTTACCTATGACTTTATTAAGGGATTTTTCCGTAATTCCTATTATTCTAAGGCCTAAAGTATATCATTTTAAGCTATGAGTAATGAGTTTTAAGAGAGGTAAGTTCATTCTAATCTATTCCTATTCATGCATGCAAAACTAAAGGTCTAGAGAGGTGATCAAGCTCAATTTCTTCCAAGTTCTTCTCAATTCTTCATTGGGCAATCAAGGGAGTGGTAGAATAAGTTTTTCCTGGGTATGTAGGGTTATGAATTGGTGAATTTGTTCACACCCATGCCCAATCTCTCTCTAATTCATGAAATTTTATTGATAATTCTATTGGGTTTTTATCCCAATTCTTATGAAATCCTTATGATCTATTTATGGATTAATCCCTCTCATGTATAAATTCATGTTTATTAAATCATGGGCAGATTTTATGACTATTTTCAATCATAAACTTACAGATTTAAATCTCTACAAACTATGCCTAGTTATGCATGTCTTATGGAGGTTCAAGTTATGATTCCATTTTTATTTTAATGTTCATTAACCCATTATGATTTATGGACTATAATATGATTTATCTCAAGTGATTACCATGGATTTAGGCGATGTCAAGTATATACATGTTTTACAAGTATGCATGGATTTCATGATTTATAGAGTTATGACTTTTGGCCAATTCATGGGACCTTGTTCATGGATAAACATGTATTTTAAATGGGGATCAATGATGATGTTATTTATTTGACCATGAATTTAATGAATGATGTTACGGTTACCAAATGAGCCTAATGTGCAACACCATCACGCCTATCCCAGCAGGGTGCATCCACCAATGGGGGTGAAGACAGCGCCAAAATAGATTTTATGCCTTTGCCTCCTGCCAGGAGTAGGAGACTTCACCAGATGTGGTTTCCAGTATGTTACGAGTATTCCATATTGATGTATATGCATTTCTAGATTCAGGGGATACCTTGTCTTTTGTGACTCCTTATGTGGCTCATAGTTTCAGAGTCAGTACCGAAATCTTGACAGAACTCTTCTCAGTCTCTACTCCGGTGGGTAATTTAGTTGTAGCCAGAAGGGTGTATAGAAGTTGCCCAGTCACAGTCCTTCATAAGGTCACTTTAGTAGATTTAGTAGAGTTAGCCATGAGCGATTTTGATGTTATTCTCGGCATGGATTGGTTATTTTCTTGTTATGCCTCAGTTAATTATAGAACTCAGGCGGTAGAGTTCTGATTTTTGGGTGAGCCAGCCTTAGAATGGAAGGGTAGTTTAGTTGTGCCTGTAGGTCATTTCATTTCCTACCTTAAGGCCAGAGAGATGATCTCCAAAGGTTGTGTGTACCATTTAGTGAGGGTTAAGGTTGCTACATATGAGACCCTGACTATCCAGTCCATTCCAGTAGTATGTGAGTATCCAAAAGTCTTCCCATATGAATTACCGAGAATCCTTCCCGAGTGGAAGATCGATTTCGGTATTGACCTTTTTCCCGATACACAGCTTATATCTATTCTTCCTTACAGAATGGATGCAGCCGAGTTAAAGGAGTTGAAGGAGCAGTTGAAACACCTATTAGATAAGGGTTTCATCAGACGGAGCAAGTGCCGATGGGGTGCACCAATCCTCTTTGTTTGATTATCAGCAATTGAACAAGGTCACCATCAAGAACAGGTGTCCTCTTCCCATGATTGATGATTTGTTTGACCAGCTTCAGGGTGCTAAATGTTTTTCAATTATAGATATCATATTCAGGTACCATCAGCTCAGTGTCCGGGAGAGTGACATCCTGAAAATAACCTTTAGGATGCGGTATCATCGTTATTTGTAGTTATGTATTTTGGACTAACCAATGCTCCTGTAGCTTTTATGGACTTGATGAATGGGCTGTTCAAGCCATACTTGGATATTTCGTGATTATGTTTATTGATGGCATCCTGATATACTCTCGGAGCGAGGAGCAACATGCCGCTCATCTAAGGGTGGTACTACAGTCTCTCAAGGACCGCCAATTATATGCTACATTCAGCAAGTGCAAGTTTTGGTTGAACGCGGTGGCATTTTTGGGGCATGTGGTGTCAAGTGAGGGCATAAAGGTGGACTCTCCGAAAATAGAAGCGGTGAAGAATTTTCCTAGACTGGTGAATCCTTCAGATATCAGGAGCTTCTTGGACTTAGCTATCTACTATCAGAGATTTGTTGAGGGATTTTCATCTATTGCAGCGCCATTGACCGAATTGACCCAAAAGAAAGTGAAGTTCCAATGGCTAGAGGCTTGTGAGAGGAGCTTTCAGGAGTTGAAGACTCGACTTACCTCAACACCGGTGTTAATCCTACCGGAGGGTATCGATGGGTTTGTAGTGTATTGTGATGCTTCTAGAATCGGCCTTGGTTGTGTATTGATGCAGCATGGTAAAGTGATAGCATACGCTTCTAGACAGCTAAAAGTTCATGAAAAGAATTACCCGACCCATGATCTTGAATTGGCGGCAACGCTATTTGCCTTGAAAATATGGAGACACTATTCGTATGTCCATGTAGATGTGTTTACAAATCACAAGAGCCTACGATATGTGTTTACATAGAAGGATCTAAATCTATGCCAAAGGAGGTGGTTGGAGCTACTTAAGGATTATGATATGAGTGTCCTTTACCATCCGAATTAGGCCAATGTAGTAGCAGACACAGTTAGTAGACTCTCTATGGAGAGTGTGTCCCATGTGGATAAGGGAAGGAAGGAGCTGGTGAAGGATGTGCATCGGCTTGCAAGGTTGGGAGTTCGTTTGGTTGACTCGCCGATGGCAGTGTTATAGCTCAGAATGGGTCAGAATCATCCTTGGTAACTGATGTGAAAGTTAGACAAGACGAGGACCCTATTTTGGTAAAGTTAAAGGAAGTCGTTCAAAATCAAAAGGTAGAGGTCTTCTCCAAAGGAGGAGATGGTATGCTTCGATATCAGGGTCGCTTGTGTGTCTCGGACGTTGATGATTTGAGAAATTGGATGTTGCATGAGGCTCACGATTCCATATATTTGATATATCCAGGTTCCACCAAGATGTACCGTAACCTACGGGAAGTCTATTGGTGGAATTGCATAAAGAAGGGCATTGCTGAATTTATGGCTAGGTGCCTGAATTATCAGCAAATGAAGGTTGAGCACCAGGGACTGGGGGGTATACTTCAGGACATTAGTATTCCTACGTGGAAGTGGGAGGAAATCAATATGGACTTCATCACAGGGTTGCCTCGCACTCGTCAACAGTATGACTCCATTTGGGTGATCTTAGACAGGTTGACCAAAGTCGCTCATTTCCTATCGGTCAAAACCACAGATTCGGCGGAGGATTATGCCAAACTATACATCTGAGAGCTAGTTAGGTTGCATGGAGTTCCCTTTTCCATCATATCAGACAGAGGTACTCAGTTTACCTCTCAATTTCAGAGATCGTTTCAAAAGGGACTTGGCACTCAAGCCAAGCTCAGTACAACATTTCACCCGCAAATGGATGGTCAAGAAGAGCGGACAATTCAGACTCTCGAGGAAATGTTGAGAGCATGTGTGATTAACTTCAAGGGTAGTTGGGATGATCATTTGCTTCTCATTGAGTTCGTGTATAACAACAACTACCATTCTAGCATACAGATGGCTCCGTTTGAGGCTCTCTATGGGCAGAGATTCAGATCGCCTATTCGTTGGTTTGATGTCGGTGAAGCTACGGTAATAGGATCAGATTTAGTCCATGAGGACATGGAAAAAGTTCATCTCATACGGGACAGGTTGAAAACAACTCAAAGTCATCAAAAGTCCTATGCGGATGTGAGAAGCAAAGAACTTGAGTTCGAAGTGGACGATCGGGTGTTTCTAAAGGTGTCTCCCATGAAGGGACTGATGAGATTCAGAAAGAAAGAGAAACTCAGTCCCTGTTATGTTGGCCCGTACCGGATTGTGAAAACGGTGGGAAAGGTAGCATATGAATTGGAGTTGCCCCCAGAATCAGCTTCCGTTCATCCTGTTTTTCATGTATCGCTCTTAAAGAAGTGTTTGGGGGATTCAGCTCTCGTTGTGCCGGTGGACAGTGTTGGTGTGAGAGATAGCCTTAGCTATGAGGACGTTTCGGTAAAAATACTAGAACGTCGGGTTTGAAATATAAGAATTAAGGAAATAGCTTCAGTTAAGTTTTCGTGGAGAAATCAACATGTTGAGGGAGCTACATCGGAAGCCGAAGCAGATATGATGGCTAGATACCCACATTTATTCCCTACTGACTCAGTTCTAGCTTGAGGTATCAATTTTTGCTCTAAAACTCTATCAGTTCCATGTTCAGCTGATGTACCTCAATTTCTTTCATGCAAAAGTCGTATGTATGATTCATGAATTTAGTTCAGTCATGTAGTTTAAATTACAGTTATTCATTCTGCCAGTTTCAGCGTATATGATCAGTATTTGACTATGATGATTGCATTTCTCTGATTTTCTGTATGATTTTCAACATTCGAGGATGAATTTTCCCAAGAGGGAGATATTGTTATACCCCAAAAACCCAAAGATCAGACCCGAGAGTTGAAATGGAAAAAATAAGATTTTCTGCACCAGGTCACAGAACGAGTTGTCCTGTGACCCGTCAGGTTGACCATGAGTTGTTAAGTGACTCATGGTGAGGAGTATTGACTTTCCTGGAAATTTCAAATTAGGGTGACCACAGGTGTGACCACGAGTCATGGTCAGCCCCATGAGCTGCCAGGTCACCCGTGGTCAATGGAAGTTGAAAGATGAAGGATGAGCTGGCAGTGTACCCCATGACTGGACACCACAAGTCGTGGTTAGATGCCAAAATTTGTTAGGTGAGTCCTGGTCAGCAGTGGGTTAAAGACTTGATGTTTTGGGCAGTGGAGTTAATGAGAGGTGACCACGAGTCATCTTAGAGTTTATCATCCAGCTCTTCAGTGATTCCTCATTCTCTGAGGACTAATTTGATATCAGTTATCTTTTCATGTTCAGCTGCTAGACTTGCCCGGTTAGTTGGGGATGTTGTCCCATCAACCCATCGAATATGTTAGAGGCTTTCAGACTATAGGTAGTATTCAACTATTATGTATGTAGTATGTTTTGCTTGCCATGTTATGTTATGTTTATGCTTCCTCTATTTTGTTATGCTAAGTATTCCGATTTATTGATACTGAGTTAGATGTATGTTCAT
Source organism: Datura stramonium (assembly GCA_018107945.1). NCBI lineage: Eukaryota > Viridiplantae > Streptophyta > Magnoliopsida > Solanales > Solanaceae > Datura > Datura stramonium. The sequence goes on along the minus strand of JACEIK010002766.1, from coordinate 107,474 downwards.
GCCATGGGTCGACTTGGAGTCTCTTGGGGCTCCTTGTCCCGTGGTTCCATTCGGGTCTACGTTCGAGTCGTGACAGGGAGGTACCAATGACCCATCGGTTCTTCCAATGAGTCATGGTCCCTACCCATTTCCAGTTCTAGTAAGCCCTAGGTTTAAGCCCAGGACAAACGACTGGTCCCAACGAATTGTGGTGTCAACCAACAACTCATTGTGTGACCCGTTAGTCCCTGTTTGGCAGTTTTCCAGATTTTCTTTTAGGGGCATTTTTGTAACTTCCCACCTTTTTAATCCCTAAACTAGATCATTTTGAATTATATTCAGGGGATTTGGGGAGGTAATCAACGTTCACACTGTCACGCCCCGCCTTGGGGGGCATGACTGGCACGTGGTGCCCTACTAGGACCTTAACTGCTAGACTGCTGAGCCTAAGCACTTCTGGTGCCTGTCTGGCTCTAACTCTGGATTCAATAAAACGATGGGCTATATAACAGCTATAAATACAGCCTCCGGCTGACTAGGCCTATAGCCCCCTGTAAGCAAACAACAGCTAACCAGAAAAACAGTAGTATGAAGGAACCTATGCGGGCCGACAAGGCCACCATGCTGTCTAGTTACTTCTGAATCAAGTAAACAGGAGGTAAACTGCTACGTGACCGACAAGGTCACCACTACCAACTGAATAAGGCCCCACACGACCGTCATAAATAAGCTAAGACATACACACGACCTCACACGACCAGTATAACTAACCACAGGGAATACACAAGCTGCAAGCCTCTAAGAATACTGATAAGATGGTCGGGACA
>JACEIK010002766.1:90223-105586 GCA_018107945.1 Datura stramonium | reverse complement strand
TATTCCGCTATTTCTCCCAACTGCATCCATATATATACCAATTAGGACTAAATACATTAATATTCTGGAAGAAAATATCACTTTTAATATATATATAGCCTAAACTTTGACTTACTGAAAAACGGTTGAAAACTCGCTATTTCTCAAAAGTCCGTAAGGGAGAAATGCTTACTTAGGGATAGGAGTATATTGACACTAATTTGGAGCAATTCCACTTACCTTAGCTCGGTAGAACGACGGTTCGCCGGCCGAATTTCACGAAACTAAACCCGTAGGAATGCTCCTTGCTGCTTAATACCTCACTACCCAAGGTTATATCGAGTTTGGACCGCATATAACGGTCTAATAGGAAGGAAATCCCCCAAAATCCTCGTGCCCTCTGTTTTCCTTCGTTCTCCATGGAAATTATATGAAATTATCACTTAAAACTGAAGTTTGGAGGCTTTTATACTTGGGCCTGGATAGGGCCTCCGTGGCACGGCGCCATCGCGGAGGCCTTCCCTCCATGGCACGGCACCATCGCGGAGGGGTTCTGCCCCGGCTCCTCCTGTGATGGTTCGATGTGATGTTTGTCCAGTCTTCCCCCGGGCCTTTTTTCTAGCATGTATGGCATTCAAAAGCTCTTAACCAACATGCGAATAAGACATCTACATGTCGAGAATTTACGGGGTGTAACACACACCTCATTCCTCTCATTCCCTTAATAGTCAGAACATAGAATCATAGTCAGGAAGCACAGAGCAGGGCAAGGGTTTCAACTTCTTCTTCTCAGGATTTCTCAAGGATTTCCTTAGGAATCCTTTACCAGGTATGTGGGAATTTAGCAAGGGAATTGTCCTTACCTTGTTCCCTAAAAATCCATATAACTTTGTTATCAGTTCTAAGATCTGAGTTTTCAAGTGTGAGTAAATTATCAATCAGTTTTCGTCTATTTCATATGGAATGTTTTTCATGTTAATTGTTGCTATTTTTCCAATACCTAGTGATCATGTTGATACTTGTTCCTCTAAAGATGGTTTTAGCCATAGCTCTTGAATGCAGTAATCAAAGTCTTATATAATTGATTAGTTATTCGTGTTGCTTGATTCTATTAGTGTTTGAATTCCCATATTATTAATATTAGTTGAATTCTCAATCAGTAGCATGCTAGACCAGTTTCAGTCGAAATGTTAGTATCTCCAGTATTTTCAAAAATGTTAGCTGATCAGTTTGACTATAGTCTTGTCTTGAGGTGCTAGTAATGCCTCCCAGATATCAGTTATTAGAATCAGATATCAGTTATCAAAATCAATTGTCAGTTATCACTTTGTTCTTTAGACGGTTATGACGCTTCCAGATAAGCATCTCTGACCAGTCTTAGAACACCAGTTATAGTATTTGGTTTGATAAGACTTGCAGGGCACTTCCAGATAAGTGTCCCTAACTTAGTCTCGGGCCCCACCTTTAAGCTATCAGCTTAGTGGTCATATTAGGGCTATCCAGTGGGAGTAGGACTTAGCACCGAACGGACCGACGTTCTAGCGCACCCAGGTTCCCAAAACTACATTGCCACCGTAGGTAATTTATTGGCCCAACGGCCCCAGATTTGTGATCACCCAGTTCATGCCTTTATACCCTAGCAAGGTATATTGAGTCCTATCGATGGGGCATATATATCGAACTCCACATTTAGCTCATGTGTTTATATGTCGGTTATAGACTCTCCCACTAGTTAGTACAGTCTTAGTGCAATTCAGTTCATTTTAGCTCAACTCAATATCTCAAATCCAAGACATGTATGTAACCATCAGCCAGGTTCATTATTTACATATCAATTATTTTCAGTTTTACCGATTTTCAGTATTTCCAGTTGGTCATTTCATGTCATTTCAATTCAGTTACTTGTTCTTTCATGCTTATCATATATCTCACTTACTTAGTACATTCAAAGTACTGATGCATACCTTCTATGTTATATCATATCATCATACAGGCGTAGGTTTGTAGTCCCAACATAATCGGTAGTTTCCCTTAGATGATACCAGCAACAACATTTGGTGAGTCCTTATCTTTCAAGGATGATATTTATTTCCAGTTACTTACTTTCAGTTAGACTTTAGAGTTAGTTGGGGGCTTGTCCTAGCAACTCATCATTTAGTTGTTGACTTTCAGACATAGACTCAGATATTCAGTATTGTTTATTAGATGTATGGACTTTGTCAAAATAGTTTTTCTCAAATGATTTTACTTATTTAAGCTTCCGCTTATGTTTACTCAGTTTACCGTTGTTATGATAGATAATAGGTTGGCTTGGGGTTACTTGTGACTCCAAGTACTGTGTCTCATCCAGGGTATAGACTCGGGTTGTGAAAAACTTGGTATCAGAGCACTAGGTTTAGAGTATTCTAGGATGTCTGAAATCCGAGTCAAGTAGAGTCCTTTTCATAGGTGTAAAGCGTGCCACACTTATGACGAGGAGGATACGAGACGTTATTAGGAAAACTTCATACTCCTTATCATGCATGAAGTTTAACTCCAAAAATGTTTTCCTAACTCGTGCTCTATTTTATTTCATTGAAACTAAGCCTCCAAGATGAGAAAATGGAAGAAGGGCTGGCAATGCTAACCGACCTACCTCACCAGCTCCAGCAGCCCCTCAGGACAACCAAGTGTCCTCAGCAGAACCCCGAGCGGCAATCCAGTTGCTGGCTCAAATAGTAACAAACCAAGTGAACCAGTAGGTGGTTCTGGTAAACACAAATAGGTCCGCAGTAGCTGCCCAGGTTCAGGACTTCACCCGAATGAACTCTCCAGCCTTTTATGGATCAAAGGTGGGAGAGGACCCACAGGAGTTCGTAGATGACGTGTGGAAGATCACCCAGATTATGGGTGTTCGTTCTGCGGAGAGTGCTGATCTGGTCGCCTAACAGTCGAAAGGGGTGGCACAGATTTGGTACAATCAATGGAAGGAGGGAAAACCAGCAGAAGCGGAACCAGTAGAGTGGGAAGAATTAACCACATCATTCCTAGACAGATTCTTTCCCCAGAGTTGAGGGAGGCTAAAGTCACAAAGTTTCTATTAAAACAGGGTAACAGGACTGTGGAGGAATGTGCAGTGGAGTTCACACGGTTGTCAAGGTATGCTCTAGAGATGGTAGACAAGCCAAGGGCTCGCATGCTTAAATTTGTCAATGGGGTATCAAACCTGGTACTTAAGGAGCACAGGACCTCTATGCTCATAAAGGATATTTACCTCTCCAGCCTCATCATTCATGCCCAACAGATTGAGGCAGAAAAATTGAAAGATATGGAGCGGGAGAACAAGCGGGCTAGAACTGGTCAATAAGATTATAGCCACTATAGGTCCGGCAGTAGTAGCCGCCCACAGCAACAACATTAGAGGGATTCAACACCCACTTTAGCCTGCAACCCTACATTCTGGTCTCGCAAGGATCGGAAGTGTGGAGCACCTAGATCTCTGTCCTAGAGTCATAGCGCCAACAACCGCTACCCTGCTTGTCCTAAGTGTGGGAAGAACCATCCGGGTGAATGCCTTCTAGGAAAAGATGGTTTCTTTGGATGTGAACATCTAAGCCGCAGGCTTAAGGAATGTCAATCAGCAGGACGGGGGAGTTCACAGTCTACCACTTCAGCAGCTCCAGTAGGCCGACCAGCTCAACAGGCCAACACTTCAGGTACGGATGGCAGTCAGCGCCAAAACTGCTTTTATGCTTTGTCCTCTCGTCAGGATTAGTAGAGCTCACTTGACGTGGTGTCAGGTTTGTTACGTCTCTTTCATCTAGATGTGTATTCGTTGCTAGATCTAGGAGCCACACTATCCTTCTTGACTCCTTATATTGCTGTCCAGTTTAAAATCAGTCCAGAAGTCCTCTCAGAACCATTCGTAGTCTCTAACCTAGTTGGTGAGACAGTTAAAGCCAGCCGGGTGTATAAAACTGCCCAGACTCAGTCATGAGTAATGTCATTCCAGCTGATCCAGTAAAGTTAGACATGGTCGATTTCAATCTCATTCTTGGCATGGATTGCCTACACTCTAGTTATGCCCCAGTTGAATGTAGAACTAAAGTCATTAGATTTCAGTTTCCAAATGAGCTAGTTCTAGATTGGATGGGTAGTAGTTCCGCGCCTAAGGGTCGATTTATTTCCTACCATAAGGCAAGGAAGATCATTTCTAAAGGGTGCATCTATCACCTAGTTCAGATCAAAGATTCCAGTTCTGAGACCCCAACTATTCAGTCAGTTCCAGTTGTTAGCAAATTCCCTAATGTGTTTCTCGAAGATCTTCCTAGAGTCCCTCCGAAGCGGGAAATAGACTTCGGTGTAGACCTTCTTCTAGAAACTCAGCCCATCTCCATTCCTCCTTACAGAATGGATCCAACTAAGCTTAAGGAGTTGAAGGAACAACTAAATGACCTTCTTGATAAGGGTTTCATCAGGCCCAACATCTCTCCATGGGGTGCTCCAGTGTTGTTCGTGCGAAAGAAAGACGGTACTCTCAGAATGTGTATCGAGTACCATCAACTGAACAAAGTTACAATTAAGAACAGGTATCCCCTACCTAGGATTGAATACTTGTTCGATCTAATTCAGGGAGCCAGTTGTTTTTCCAAGGTAGATCTCAGGTTGGGGAATCATCAGCTTAGAGTCAGAGAATATGACATACCAAAAATAGCCTTTAGAACTCGGTCTGGTCACTATGAATTCGTGGTTATGTCGTTTGGACTACTAATGCCCCTTCAGCTTTCATGGACTCAATGAATAGGGTTTTCAAGCAGTACCTAGATATGTTCGTCATTGTATTCATTGATGACATTCCGGTATACTCCAGAAATGAGGAAGAACATGCTAACCATCTAAGGATAGTGCTACAGATGTTTGCTAAATTTAGCAAATGTGAGTTCTGGTTGAAATCTATGACTTTCCTTGGTCACGTGGTCTCAGGTGAGGGTATTCAGGTAGATCCTCAAATGATAGCAGCAACGAAAGACTAGCCAAGACCTACTTCCCCAACTGATATCAGAAGTTTCATGGGTCTAGCAGGTTATTAGCGATGATTTGTAAAAGGATTATCCTCTATTGCGTCTCCTCTGACTAAGCTAAATCAGAAAAAGGTGAAGTTTCAGTGTTCATATGCGTGTGAGAAGAGTTTTAAAGAGTTGAAGACTCGACTCACTATAGTCCTAATTTTAACCTTACCAGAAGGAACAGACGGGTTTGTAGTATATTGTGACTCTTCCAAAGTTGGAATCCGTTGTGTTCTGATGTAGCAGGCTAAGGTGATATATTACGCCTCCAAACAACTCAAGGTTAATGAGAAGAACTACTCGACTCATGACCTTAAATTAGCAGTGGTTGTGTTTGCTTTGAAGATATGGAGGCATTATCTTTATGGGGATCACGTGGATGTTTTCACCGATCACAAAAGCCTTCAGTATGTGTTCAGTCATAAGGATTTGAACCTTTCACAAAGGAGGTGGCTTGATTTACTAAAGGATTATGAAATGAGCATGCTATGCCACCTAGGCAAGGTCAATATGGTGGCTGATGCCCTAAGCAAGATTTCCATGGGGAGCGTTGCTCATGTTGAAGAGGGCAGAAGGGAACTGGCAAAGGATATTCACAGGTTAGCTTGACTGGGAACAATTGGTCGATTCAGTTGAGGGAGGAGTAGTAGTGCAGAGTGGGTCAGATTCTTTGGTAGTTGTTGAAGTTAAGTCAAAGCAGGATGAAGATCCCATACTGCTTAAGCTAAAAGAAGCAGTTCTCAGAAAAGAAGTGGAGGCTTTCTCAAAAAGGGGATATGGTGTGCTTCATTACCAGGGCAGACTATATGTACCAGATGTAGGTGACTTGAGACAATAGATACTAGCAGAAGCACACAGCTCAAGATATTCTATCCACCATGGTGCCACTAAGATGTACCGTGACCTACAGGATATCTACTGGTGGAATGACATGAAAAGAGACATTGCAGAATTTTTGGCTTAGTGCCCGAACTGTCAGCAGGTCAAGGCGGAACATTAGAAACCTGGGGGTATGACTCAGGATATTAGAATACCCACCTGGAAGCGGGGAGAAGTGAATATAGACTTTATTATAGGCCTACCTCGTACTCGCCGGCAGCATGACTCAATTTGGGTGATAGTGGATTGGATGACCAAGTCAGCACTTTTCCTCCTAGTTAAAACTACAGACTCAGCTGCGGATCATGCTAGGCTATACATCTGGGAGTTAGTCAGACCACATAGGGTTCCCTTGTCCATTACTTCAGATAGAGGTACCTAATTCACCTCGCATTTCTGGAAGTCATTTCAAAAAGGACTCGGTACTCAGGTTAAGCTCAGCACAGCTTTTCACACTCTGACAAATGTACAAGATGAGTAGACCATTCAGACCTTAGAAGATATGCATAGAGCTTGAGTGATCGATTTCAAGGGCAGTTGGGATGATCACTTGCCTCTCATCGAGTTTTCATACAACAACAACTAGCACTCCAGTATTCAGATGGCCCTGTTTGAGGAATTATATGGTAGGAGGTGTAGGTCTCCATAGGGTGGTTTGAATTTGGTGAAGCTACCTTGATAGGACCAGACTCAGTTCATGAATCTATGCAGAAAGTGCAACTTATCAGGGGAAGGTTAAAAACAGCTCAAAGCCGACAGAAATCTTATGTTGATGTGAGGAGGGGGGAGTTAGAATTTTCTGTAGATGATTGGGTTTACCTAAAAATTTTGCCCATGGAAGGGGTGATGAGGTTTGACAAGAAAGGGAAACTCAATCCGAGGTATGTAGGACCCTACAGGATTTTGAGGCGAATTGGCAGCATGGCATATGAGTTAGAATTACCTCTAGAGTTAGCATCTTTGCACCCAGTGTTCCATGTGTCACTATTAAAGAAGTGCATAGGTGATTCAACTTCAGTTATGCCATTAGACAGTGTGGGAGTGAAAGATAGTCTATCTTACAAAGAGGTCCTAGTTCAGATCCTAGACCGTCAGGTTCGTAAGCTGAGAAACAAGGAAATTGCTCTAGTGAAAGTCTTGTGGAGGAACCAGCTAGTTGAGGGAGCCACATGGGAGGCCGAAGCAGACATGGTGGCCAAATATCCCCATTTATACCCCTCCAATTCAATTTCAGCATCAGGTACTAAATTCCTCCTCAAAACTCTATTCAGTTCTGTACCCATCAGTTCTATATAGATTTTCAATATGCATCCTAGTTTCATCAACTCTGTTAGCATGGTTAAATCAGTTTGGAGTCAGTCATTCCTACAGAAATTAGTTTATAATCTCAGTTTGGGAATTGCAGCTCATTTCCTAGTTTTCCAGCAGTTTTAGCCTTTATTCGAGGACGAATGATCCTAAGAGGGAGATATTGTAACACCCCAAAACTATCCTAGACCAAACTCAAACCTTGCATGAAAAACCTAGAAGAACCAGAAATGTTTTTCTCAAAACGACCCAGACAACGTGTCATGGTTAGTTGTAATGATCCATTGTTTGAGTCGTTGTCAAGCCCGCAGGAAGTCCCTTTGGAACCAACGAGCCCAGTAACGGGTTGTGGAAAAGACCAATGACCCGTACATTTAAGCCGTTGGGAGAAGATAAGAAAGTCATTACAGTGGAAACGAGGTAAAACAGTGACTTGTTGTCCCTTACAATGAGTTGTTGTTTCCATCCATGAGCCAAGACCAGGAAATTTAGTAGCTAGGACGATAGTAGAAAATGACTCGTTGGACCAACCAACGAGTCGTGGTGTCACCCATTAGAGGAGCGGGCCCAGTGTTTTGTTCAAGACCCTGCCAATGGCCACGGGAGGTACCAATGACCCGTTGGTTCTTCCAATGATTCATGGTCCCCAGCCGTTGCCAATTCCACTAAGCCCTAGGTTTAAGCCTAGGACAGACGACTGGTCCCAACGAGCCGTGGTGCCAACCAACGACTCGTTGTGTGACCTGTTGGTCCCTGTCAGGCAGTTTTCTAGATTTTCTTTTAGGGGAGTTTTTGTAACTACTCACCTTTTTAATCCCTAAATTACATCATTTTGGGTTATATTCAGNTCGACGTTCACACCTCATTCCTCTCATTCCCTTAAGAGTCAGAACGTAGAATCACATTCAGGAAGCACAGAGCAGGGAAAGGGTTTCAGCTTCTTCTTCTCAAAATTTCTCAAGGATTTTGATATACCCTGGAAGCCCAAAGATCAGCCCGGTAGCTGAAATGGAGAATAAGTGAAATTTTGCATCAGACTCAGAATGAGTCATGGGGAGACTCGTGAGATCAACCCATGAGTCATGATGTGACTCATGGTGAAGTCCATGGAATGAATTTGAAAACTGGAGAAGTGAGACACCATGGGCATGACCACGACCTTAGTTCAGGTCCCACGAGTCGTTAGGCCAGCCGTGGGGAGGGGGTATAAGAAAAGAAAAGAAAAAGGGCAGTGGACTTGACGGAAGGTCCCAACAAGTCGTGGTCAGCCCCCACGATTCGTGGGGTGAGTTGTGATTAAGCATGGAATAAATTTTGTCGAGGCAAGGCATTGTACATAACGGACGACTCCACGAGTCGTGACCCTGAGCAAAGAGTCGTTAGGTCCTCCGTTAGGACCACCTGGCAGTTACTTTCTGCGAATTTAGTAAGGGCTTTTCTATAATTCTTATGTTTCTAAGGCCTAAACTATGATGTTTTGAGTTATGAATAGTGACTTTTAAAGCAGTTAAGTTTATTTTAGGCCTCATTCATTTATGCATGCAAGGTAGAAGTCTTGAGAGGGTGATCAACATAGCATTTATCAATTTCTTTTCAATTTCCTATTGGGCATCTAAAGAAGTGTTAGAATCAACTATCAACAGGTATGTAGGGTTATGAATGGGTTATTTCCTTTATACCCATGCTCAATCCCTCTCTAAATTATGAAATTCTATGTCTAATATATGGGGTTTTAACCCAAATGCATGAATCTTCTATTTCTATACATGGTTATGACGCATGGGAAAATTTTATAATGTTTTCAATTTAAAATCATGATTCTAGTTTTATGAATTAAAATCCCATAGATGAAATGTTCATGAAAGATGATATTTGTGATGAGTATATGATAAGGATAAGATATTATAATGAAAAGTATGTTTTGAAGCTACCTATGTTTACAATTTTCTTTCGATAAGAATCGAGTATCCCTAAGTATGATAAAGCTTTGGGAAATGCCCACATGTTAAGTATGAATGATGATTTTCCCGAATTAAGCTTACCACATTATTTTGAAGCAAAGACTCCCGATTATATTTTCAGCTTGTGGTATGTTTTGAGTTAAAATTTTCCTATGCATAACTTACCACATGGTTTTTGAGCAAAGGCTCCCAATTATATTTTCAGCTGGTGGTATGTTTTGAGCTAAAGCTTCTCATATGCATTATTTCATATTTGAGATGTATTGATTATTGAGCTTTGTCAACAGACGATGTTGAGCTTTGTTGTAAAACGATGTAGAGCACATGCATGTTTTGGGAGTAATGTCTAGCACCGAGTAGGCTAAGGGTCGATCATCTTATGCCTCAGAACTAAGCGCCAACGCAGGTTGATACCATTACATATTACTTCGGGACCTCCCTTGTGAGCTTCCCCTGCCCGAATGGGCCTTCAGCTTGATATCAATATCATGGTATCGTCCGTAGCCTTGGAAAGGCTTTAGACGGCTTTACCCACTTGAGTATGATAGTTGGGACCATGTAAGCTCTATTGTAGTATGTCGGTTAAAAGATGAGTCTCCCATCGTTCCTCACGATTTCAGATATGCATATTCATTACTCATGAGATTTATATATACATGCATGTACTAAAGCAGGTTTGACTCAATGTTCAGCTTTTCTTATAAATGTTAGAATTTAGCTCTGAGTCAATCGATTCAGTTATGATGTTATGAGGTTATGCTATGTTATGTTATTAGGAGATCATGATTTTAGAAAGAATGCATGCAAGCTATCACGACCCAAGAGGGGACCCGGATCGTAGACATAGGACAAGGGACCCCGAGAGACCCTAAGTCAACCCATGGCATAGGCATTCACTATCTCATTCAATAAACATGAATAACTCAGCAGAAGTATAACTTAGCATAACAACAGAATAAACATCTGAAGCTGAATACATGTCTAAGTCTGATAAGCCTCTAATCTGGACGAGTTGATGGGACAACACCCCCAACTAGCTCAGAACTACTGAAACTGAAAGTACACTCAAATAACTGAAAGTCTAGTCCTCGGAGGATGAGGACTCACCAAGCAAGCAAATATTAATTCTGATAAGCGGCTACGAACGGGACTGAACCTGAGAACCGGATCCTGCATCNATATATAATAGCTTTTAAGGATAAGAAAAGATCACAAGCATTCATTATGAAATCATTCTTATTTAATACATGGTCATGCATGGCTTTAGAACATCATGACTACATCGAATGACTCAAAGCTAAATCATAACATTTATATCAAAAGCTGAACAATGAGTCAAATCTTGCTTTTCGAACATGCATGCATAAGATAATCATCATGAGTAATGGATATGGAAACTCGAATGATATAGACAGTGGGAGACTCGTCACTTAACCGACACACCACGATAGAGCTTACGTGGTCCCGACTATTACACTCAAGTGGGAAGAGTCGTCCATAACCTTGCCAGGGCTACGGACGATACCATGATACCTATATCAAGCTAAAAGGGCCAATCGGGCCGGGGATAGCTCACAAGGGAGGTCCGAATAATATAATAGAATCAACCTACGTTGGCGCGTAGTTTTGAGGCATAGGATAGTCGACCCTTAGCCCGCTCGGTGATAGACTCTTCTCCCAAAACATGCAATGCTCTACATCATATAAATATGAAGCTAAACATAATCTAGTGACGAAGCTCAATATGAAATCATGTATAAACTCAACATCGTATGAAACGAAGGTCAACATTGTCTATTGAAAAGCTCATTATGAAATCATACATACACTAAACATCATATAAATATGAAGCTCAACAATGTCGTCTCAACAAAGCCTAGAATGGTATCATGATTAGACTCAACATCATGTGAAATGAAGCTTAATATGCCAACATACATCTCAATTATGAATTTCATGCATATGAGAAGCTTTACTACGATACATACCACAAGCTCGAAGAATAATGGGAGACTTTACTCCAAATATCATGTGGTAAGCCTACTTAGAATTATCACTTCATCATAATCAATATAAAGGCCTTTCCCAAAACCTTATCATTCTTTAACTCATACAATTTATTTGGAAACATTGTAATTTGGGATATTTCACTCCGAAATGAAGTAATAAAGTCAATTAACGATAAACGTTATTCATGTTCAACATTGGGCACTACCCAAGGCTTCATCATACATGGGTCTATTTAATCTTCTTTGAAAACATCATCAAAATCATGATTAAGGTTGGAAACATGCTTTTCATCATCTTCTCCATCATCATCACATTCTATCATGAACTACCCACACGTGGACGCTTTAGATTCAATTTTTGAAAAACAATTTTGTAAAAGAAATTAAGATAGAATCCGTCCAAGCTCAGTAAATCACCAATATCAACTCAATTTAATCATACACATGAGTAGAAATGTAAGAATCATGCAATCAATTGAAGACCCATACTTGATCATCACAAACAAATCACAAATTTATAGGGAATGGGCATGGGTGTGGAAGGAAGCACCCACTCATAGCCTTACATACCTGGGAATGAAGAATCCTAACTCTTCCTAATTGCCCAGCTAAGATTTCCCTTGGAAACCTTAAATTTCTCCTCACTTTCTTCCCTTCAAGTTCTCACCCTTGCATGCATGAAGAAAATGGCCTAGATGGGTCTTTCTCAGCTTAAAACCCTCTATTACAAGCTTAAAATGACATAGTATAGGCCCTTAGGATTTAGGAATTATGGAAAAGCTCTTATTGAAATCGCTGAAAATAACTATCAGGGGGTCCTAACGGACGACCTGACAATTCGTTACTAGGGCACACAATCCGTTGGTTTACCCATCAAGTGCACTACCTCGTAATTCATGAAAACTCCACTGTCTTGATAACGGCCCACCTAACAGGTCATTAGGACTGATGACGAGTCGTTGGACGCCATCCGTCAAGTACACTGGATAAGCTTCACTGTCTCTCTCTAGGACCACCCCACAACTGACATGACGACTCGTGTTGTCTGACCACGAGTCGTTACATCGCCCTTGGGGACCTCGAGTCCTGCATCACCTCAGGCCTTCCCCACGAGTCACTTGACGACTCTTTTGGCCTCTTCACAAGTCGTTATGTGACCCGTTCTGCAACTGCTGCAACATTTTCCAGTTTTCTCCTGATTTACTTTCGGGTCCGATTCTTGAGTTCCCGAGGTATAACAATATCTCCCCCTTGGGAACATTCATCCTCGAATGTTATAAATAAGCATAAATCCCAGAAACAACAATCACTATATATATATAGATGTTATTCATTGACATTCAAGTCGATAATTGACGGAATGACTACCCCTGAAGAGAACCACATAGCTGGCCAGAGTTCAGACATCACATACACATATCATATCATAAAACAAACTTATTCGCATGAATAGAACATGAAAAATTGAATAGAGGTTTAGGGAAAAAATTTGATACCTCAAACTGACGCTGAACTGGTAAGGAACAAATGGGAGTATTTAGCCACCATATCCTCTTCGGCCTCCTACGTGACTCCCTCGACATGCGGATTCCTCCATAACACCTGTACTGAGGCTACTTCCTTATTCCTCATCCTTCGAACTTATCGATCCAAGATTTCAACCGGAATTTCTTCTTAACTGAGGCTGTCTTTCACACCAATGCTGTCTATCGGAACCACCAAGGTTGGATCACCCAAACACTTTTTCAACAGTGATACATGGACACGGGATGAACTGGAGCCAATTCTGAAGGCAAGTCCAACTCATACACCACCGTACCAACTTTTCTCATAACCCGGTACGGACAAACATAGCGGGGACTGAGTTTACCTTTCTTTCCGAACCGCATGAATCCCTTCATGGGAGATACCTTTAGAAACACCCATTCGTCAACATCAAACTCCAATTCTCTTCTTCTCACATCAACATACGATTTCTGACGACTCTGAGCGGTTTTCAACCAGTCCCTTATCAACTGAACCTTCACCATCGCCTTATGAACCGAATCTGGTCCTACCGCAGCTGCCTCACCAACCTCGAACCATCCGATGGGAGATCTGCACCTTCGCCCGTAGAGAGCCTCGAACGGTGCCAATTTGATACTAGAGTGGTAACTGTTATTATAAGCAAACTCGATCAAAGGTAAGTGATCATCCCAACTGCCTTTGAAATCCATAACACATGCCCTCAACATATCCTCAAGAGTCTGAATGGTTCGTTCCGCTTGACCATTCGTCTGAGGGTGAAAAGATGTTCTTAGCTTAACCTGAGTCCTGAGCCCTTTTTGAAATGAACGCCAGAACAGAGAAGTAAACTGAGTACCTCGATCTGAAATAATAGACAAGGGAACTTCATGAAGCCAAACCAACTCCCGAATATACAACTTAGCCTAATCGTCTGCTGAATCCGTGGTCTTGACTAGTAGAGAGTGTGCAGCCTTGGTCAACCTGTCCACCACAACCCAAATGCAGTCGTATTTCCAGCGAGTATGAGGTAGACCTCTAATGAAGTCCATATTGATTTCTTCCCAATTCCAAGTGGGGATGGCATTATCCTGAAGTACACCTCCAGATCTTTGATGCTCGGCTTTTACTCCGCAATATCCCTTTTCCATCCCACTAATAGATTTATCGCAAATCCCAATACATTTTTGTGGATCCTGAATGAATAGAATATCTGGTACCATGTGCCTCATGCAGTATCCAAACTCTCAAATTATCAACGTCCGGAACATATAGTCGACCCTGGTATCGTAGCACACAATCTCCCCCTTGAGAGAAAACCTCTACCTTCTGACTCCGCACTGCCTCCTTCAGTTTCCTCAATATTGGATCCTCATCTCTCCTAGATTTAACATCAACTACCAAGGACGATTCTGACCCGTTATGCACAACAACACTGCCATTGGTCGAATCGAGCAATCTAACTCCCAGCCTCGCAAGCCAGTGAACATTTTCACCAATTCCTTATTCTCCTCATCCACATGGGACACACTCTCCATTGAGAGCGTACTAAGCGCAGCCGCAACCACATTAGCGTTTCCCGGGTTGTAAAGGACACTCATGTCATAATCCTTAAGTAACTCCAACCACCTCCTTTGCCGAAGATTTAGATCCTTCTGCATGAACACATATTGTAAGCTCTTGTGGTCAGTAAATACATCCACGTGGACCCCATACAAGTAGTGCCACCATATCTTCAATGCAAACACCACCACAGCCAATTCAAGATCGTGGGTCAGATAGCTCTTTTCATGCACTTTCAGCTGTCGAGAGGCATAAGCTATCACCCTCCCACGCTGCATCAACACACACCCAAGTCCAACTCAGGAAGCATCAAAATACACCACAAAACTATTGTTACCCTTGGGTAGGGTCAAAACTGGTGCCAAGGTAAGTCGAGACTTCAACTCTCGGAAGCTTTTATCACAAGCCTTCGACCACTGAAACTTTACCTTCTTCTGAGTCAACTTAGTCAAAGGCGCTACAATGGTTGAGAAACCCTCAAAAAACCTTTGATAGTTGCCGCTAAGACCAAGAAACTCCAAATGTCTAAAGGATTCACCGATCTGGGCCAATTCTTCACCGCCTCAGTTTTATGCGAGTCTACTTTATGCCTTCGCTAGAAACCACATGGCCCAAAAATGCCATGGAGTCCAACCAAAACTTACACTTTCTAAACTTTGCATGCAATTGGCGGTCCGTTAGGGTTTGAAGCACTACTCTCAAGTGAGCGGCATGTTCCTCCTCGCTTCGAGAGTATACCAAAATGTCATCAATGAACATGATCCCGAACGTATCCAAATATGGCTCGAACACCTTGTTCGTCAAGTCCATAAAAGTTGTAGGAGCATTCTTTAGTACAAAAGACATAACTGCAAACTCATAATGATCATACCGTGTTCTGAATGTCATCTTTAGGATATCACTCAATCGAACTCTAAGCTGATGATACCCAGATCTGAGATCTATCTTCGAGAAACACTTAGCACCCTGAAGCTGATCAAATAGATCATCGATCCTAGTTAAGGGATACATGTTCTTTGATGAGCCCGCAAGTGTACGGGTTGTACAAGTAATATAGTGGCCCTTTTTAAGAACCGGAATGTCAAACCCACAGGGACTGGACTACAGGGTAAAACC